>APFE030156302.1:623583-668587 GCA_000404065.3 Pinus taeda
AATGCCGAAGCTAACGACAGCTACTAGGTTTACAGACACCGGAACATGTCTCTAGCCTAGACCTTCTAGATGTGATTGTTAATGTCAAATGTGCCTTGGGTAAATTGAATTCATTTTAGAGTTGATCTTGAGTTAAGTTACAATTTTTAGGTCTTATTGATGCTACTCAAAAAACCTAAAATGCAACTAAATGGGACAAGGCCCTTTCAATTCGATGAAATGCCTACACTAGAGAGGGTAGAAACTACTCAATCAAATGCAAACAATCAGGCAACTAAAAATGAAATGATTTTTCACTACTTCACTTTTCGAAAAATAAACTAATGAAAAATGAATTCCAAATCATAATTTCCTAACAAGCACTTATCTATTAGTCATTTCGAAATGAAAAAAAAAATTCTCTTCCTTTTCAAATGTTGATGTAATTCTAGTTTAAGAGATGTGAATCATAATGATGCAACAAGCTATAATTTTACACTTTCTCATGAAACAATGAACAAACTTTTGTCATAAAATCCTTCAATGAAAAAGTTTTCGAGACTATGAGCTCTTCAAGCAGATGAAAATGTGGAAAGAGAAGTTCATTCAGATCGACGAGACATCGACTTTGCCAAACACAAGACCGACATTGTAATCTATGCCGGAAAAAGTCGTTCAAACTAGTAAACAAAACTTTTTCAAACTTGTGCAAAAAGAGGTCAAAGTCGTAAGAGGGACCAAAAACAAATGCAAGGATCAAACACACCCACAACCGAACTTGTTGAGTCCACAAGCCGCTGAATGGATGACTAGCTAGATGTCCTAATGTCATTGGCCACTCAATGACTCGATCAATCAAAGAACAAGATGACAAGCCTACAAGCAAGCAAAACCAAATGAAAAGTAGCTTTCTAATCGAGAAAAATAGTCAAAAGGCTCACAGGGTCAAAAACACAAGAGCAGAACACACTGGCCAAGATTGGGGTCTAGCCCTAATCTTCACTTACAGGAATCAGCGCGACTACCTAACTGACAACAAGCACCAAAGGTGGGTCAGCGCGATTGTTCCTCTACAATTCGTGCTGATTGGCGCGACTATTAGTCGATTAAATGCGTTGTCCGAGGAAACTAAGAAAAAAATTCAAAACAGGGACCAGATATGCTGCTATGGATTTTAGACTTAAGCCAGTAAGCAGGAGAAAAGGAACAGAATAAAAGGGGAAACGTGAAACTAGCAAAGTTCTCACGAAATCATGAAATCCAAAACAAACAAAAGGATGTGATCTCCTTTGAGGAGTCGCCAATTTGTGGTGAAGTAAAATTATAAGTGCGGACACAAACGAATTCCTCTAGCCTGATAATGGGTCGAGCCACAACAGATACATTCTATGGAATATTTCCTTAGATTAGAATCAATCAAGAGGGCCTACCTCTTGGTCACTTATCCTGCTTGATGATGTCCTCGCTTGCTCGCTCCAGCAATCTCTCGCTTCCTTCTTCAAGCTCCTGAAACAAGTAAACAACAACAGCACACAAACATAATAATAGACAAATTGCAATTCAACCTATTTAATGATTCCATAAGCATTAAGACACGAATATGTAATATTACAAAACATGTTGGAGACCAATCGATAGTTGTATATATAAATATCAAAGAGAGATTACAACCATTCATCTTGACATTGCAGTCTTCCTCTGACAAGACCAGGTACCCACACACTTCTACTAGCACTTCATGATGGATTCAAATAACAATAGTTTAAAGACTCTTCCCTTTAGCCTTCACTCCAAACCAACACACTTCTCCCTCACACAACTAGATGACTACAACTAGTAATAGCTTGCTTGTCTAGAATATTTACACTTAGCCAAAACTCTAACTCTAATTTTCACACTAGTCACTAGTTTGTGCTTAGGAAGAAGGGAGGTTTATATAGGAAAGACGGATGGGAGATGGATCCTCTTCTCATGGGAGAAGGACTTATCCCTTGAGGTAGTTCCATCATTATAGGGGAAAGGAGCCCAAACTGTCACCCTTGACCCCATCTGGCCAAACCATTTACCAAAATTTTGTTACGGAGCTTCTAGAGATGGAAGCTTTAGCTCTAATTTAAAAAAAATTCCATAACAGGACTGGTACGACTAGAACACAGCACAGTTGCACCTATTGACACAGGGAATAGCACTAATCTTTGCACATCAGCGCGGGGAAGACAAGAGTCATTAGCGCCATTCTTGTAAATTGGGCAAAACAGAAGTTTCAGTGGAAATGGTGCAAAAGGGAAATGATCTACTCATGAAGAGGGGCATAATGGGAATTTCTCCATGAAGGCAAAGCATGTGGGGTTCACTATAGAGGTCCTCCAGGATCAAGGAACGGGGAGTATAGGGACAATGACAAAAAGTTGTGTAACACACCCAACCATAGCTTGGGCTGAACCAAGTCTTTCTTTAAGCAAATCACCCTCGTGCCCTATTCTAAGCATGAATGATGGGCTCACAACAAAACAATTAGGGCTTCCTCAAACTTTACTGTGATCTTGACGAAACTGGTCAAGGGGCTCCTAGGCCCGAAACCCTCACCTATAAAACTATGCTTTACCACAATACGCCATTACCGGTCAAGGGATTCCTAGACCCAAGCAATAAACATACACTACCAGGCTTTACCGCAAGCCCAACAAAACTACTCAAGGGATCACTAGACCCTAAAAAATCTTAGATGCTTCCATATTTTTCACCAATACATTTGAGCAATTTTTCCATCTCCACCCTCATGCTATAGCACAATATCACCATTATCGTTCAAGGTACTCCTATGCCCTTGGGAATTTTCTTAAGATCACCACACCCGGTTCCAAAACAATCCGGAAATCCAATCTCAACCAAGTAAAAGAACCCCATCACACCATGGTTATCCAGAAATGAAAAGGAAGAGTTGAAACCATTACCACACTTGATAAAACCCCTGCCAATGAAAGCAAGAGAACCAAATACACACATGCATGTACCACGCATGTCCAAACCAGCAAGGAAAGCATACATGCAACTTGATTCCTACTAGTAATCTCATTATAGCAGCTTCAACCAACTCTTCCTTACTTGATATTTTCTTCCCTTTGCTTTATTGTCCTTCATTTTCCTTTATTTTTCCAATGCTAAAGTGCTCCAAGAATTCTCTGTGTGCAAGAGTATGAGAGAGAAAAAAAAAAAAGAGTTCCAAGCTAAAACTGACAAAAGTTTGTGAATTGATCCTCAGAATCCATTTTATCATTGAGGCCTTTCTTTTCCATCATTTTCCTGCTCACATGAAACTTGTGACCTTTCACCTTCATTTTCTCATATTTCTCATTATTTTCATAAATAAATGCCAATTAATGCCTCTTTTCCTTTTCAATGCCTTTCCCAATTTCCTTAGCCATAATAAACCAAATAAACAACCACTAGGATTTTTTTCCCAACATTCAGTTTATAATATGTGTCCCATGATCTTGGTCCTATTTTTCCTTTATTAACTTTATTACATGGATTTTTAACCGGGGTTGTTAGATAGGTTGTAGGAGGTGTTTCTTTAAACTAACCCGACCTCCATGGTCTCATTATAAAGATGGGGTTATGTTGTCGATGTGACAACGACCCTCCAAAAAATTTCCAATGTCAATTTTGGGGCCTACACTAACTTCCATTTCAAGCCCCCATGCGTCTTCATGTGGTTTGATTTGTTATTTGTATGTCTTCTCCTAATGTGGCATCCTCCCTAGTCGATGTTTCTCAAGTTTCATCACTTAACCATTAGAAGTGTTTGAGTTTTTAAGTTGTGGTTAGGTGAACTCACAGTCTTTCTTGACTTAGAAAATTTCCTTCTAGCCATGCACACACCCAAAAGGCACACAAAAACAGAAAAAGAAAGCAAAAAGAGGGAAAAAAAAATTCTCTCACAAAAGAAAAAGCACACTTTGAGTTGATAAAGTATCGCATTTGAAGAGAGTGCACTCCTTTGGGCTAAAGAAGTGTACCCTGCCTGGGAGCACTGATTCGTGTCGAAGACATGCGCCCTGTCCAATTGCATGCATGAACCAATTTGTTGCATGAGGGTACACTCCTAGAAAATAAGAATCACTTTAACTCCTTCTTAACTAATGCTTCAAATGATGACAAGTGGCACTCATTCATGAATCAGTTATACATGTTAATTTCTTTAAATAAACTTACTTAGTCATTCTTTCAATCATCATTTCATCTGAATTGAGCGCATAACTAGAAAATCAAGAAGCCCTTCATCAACCAGTGCAACAAGTAAGTTTGCATGCTCATTCTTCTACTATTTTTCATCATTTCATTGTCAAATCTTGCTTTGTTTGTTGTAAATATCTTGTTTTACATTTTGTTTGTTAGCATTTTAGCTAAATCTTCATCATGCAAGTGTTAAATCACTAGCAAATACAAGAAACCTTTCACATTCCAGAGACCTTCCATCTTCCACCATTCATGCGACAACAGTTATAAATCCTTACAGATCATTCTTCTCCTAATATTAGCATCAAATCCTACCAATTAAACTATTTTCTGATGTTTCTATAGGAAAAGCACACTTCTTGAGCTCGAAGCTCCTTCAGCCTTGAAAATCGTGTCATGTTTGACCTAGTTCTCTTCCTAAGCACATGGGCGCATCACGAAGGCAAGAGGTTTTTCCGTTCAACCTTTCGGAGTGCTATAGTGCGTCCTCTTTTCCTTAGGGATCATGGGTGCATAATGAAGGCATGAAGCTCCATCCATTCAACCCTTCAGTAAGACAGTGCACCCTCCTTTTCCTTGAGTGCATAGGCACACTTTGAAGACTCGAAGTTTTATTTTCTTCATCCTTCATAATTTCAGAGTGCGACATTGTGTGCTTCCTGTCTCCCAAAGCACATGGGCACATAGGGAAGACCTGAATGCATATTTTCCATTTTCTTTGACCCTTTAGGGTGCTACAGTGTGCCCTGGATGATTTTTTCCTCTTTCTTGAGCGCATGAGCGCACTACGAAGCCTTGAATTACCATGTATGTCCCATTCATGATTTGAGAGTGTGCCCTCCTTGTTTGAAAGTGTATTTTTCTTCCATGCAATTTATTTTGGCTTTTGTTCATTGTTTTTCATGATCTATCACCCATGATGACTCTTTGAGCACGATTTACAAGTTTTGTTGCATAGTTAGTTGTTTTAAGTTGATCTTGTCACTATGAGTGTGATTCCACAAACAGGTGACTGTGCTACAATTGTCACCATTGTGTCGTCATCTATTGGAGACATGCCACCTCGTAAAGTAGCCTCAAGAGAAATTTTAGAAGCAATCACTAGTGAGCCGATTGAAGCTACAAAGACCAATGTTCCTATATATGCAGACAGTGAGTGTTTTATTGACAAGACGACAGAGGTTACCTGGAGCAAGATCTACAACCCATTCATGCAGAAGAAGTTTCCAGAAGACTTAGAAGATTCCCATGCATATATCAACATTAATAATTCTATGATACACAGGATCACATACAAATTCCCAGTCATGCCATGTGTTGAAATTATTGAATGGATCATCACACACATGGATAACTCTCACCTTGTGTTCTACAGTGAGAGTGGCGGTCAAATCGCCACCTATTATGATGAGTATATGCATATATACTATAATATGATCAAGCCCAATGAGTACGTAAACGACATTTTCTACACAAGATGGGCTATGCTCAACATGACTGATGTTATTAAACAATGGTGTCAAGAACTTGCTAAGTTCCATCATCGCCCATCAGCAGTTTATCCGACAAAGATCCTAAGAGATGTACAGCAGTATTTAATGGTTTTGTATTGTCAGATGTTTGGGCTTAACAACACTAAAGTGTTCCAAGAGAATTGGATATATACGCTTAACCTGGTGGCGAACCATATAAGATCCTTCAATTGGGCGGATATGTTATCATATGAACTGCAGCAACAAGTGGGGCAAGCTAAAGCATCTTTACAAGTAAATCAAGCTCCATAATTCTACATATCTGCATATCTCCTAGATGGGATCTATGCATGGTATTCATTCCCGAAAATATATTGGAACTCGACTCCTAAAGAGAAGTTCCTAGTTTATTTCCACTGCATGGTGTTATCAAAAGGAAGATTTAGAGGTGCATACGACAGGTTGGCTGAACACTTCTTTGCATCTATTTTTCACCTAATGTTCGACATTGATCCACCATGCATGATTGACGAAGTGAAAGAGTCATTTCAAGATATCACAGATTAATTTGCAACTCTTGAGGGCACATATATCAAATGCTTAAGATTTCAAACAACCCCTCATCTTATGCAGCGATATGTGACAAACAAAGTATTCATGGAGGAAGTGGAAAATCAGTTGGACAAGGGGTTGTCGGGAATTCTTCACAGGAGGAAGAAATCCCCTTGTCCTATCTTTCCATTGAGGATCATAGTGTACGAATTAGAGAGTCACGAGGAATTTGTAGCCGAGAAATAAGAGTTAAATCACCTAAACTTTGCCACCAAATACTTCTATGCATATGGTCCCCGACTAATTTTTAGGTTGCATTGCCAAAGGGTCAGTCATAACACAGGGTATTCATCATTGTCCAAACCAAAAGATGAAAATATAAAGAACCAATACAATGCCAAAATGAAGACACATCTAGCCACACATACTAGTTCACCCTACCACCCACCAGCTTAGTACTTGCAAGAGAAAGAGCAAGAGCAGGAGGAAACAAAATCTCAAGTAAAGAAGCTAGCTCCCAAGAAAAGGATCAGGTATTCATTGGGTGAGAGTAGTAGTAAATGGAAGGTCGATCCTTTAAACATGGGAGCTACACAAGTAGAGCTAGAAATGGGAGAAGGAGAAGGAGAAGAAGAGGAGGAGGATAAGTGGAAGAATATGAGTTGGTTGAGAAGCAATACATAGAAGAAGAAGAGGGGAGACAAATAGAGGAAGATCAACAGAGGCAGTCTCAAGAGGAGGAAGCAACACAAAGGCTGGAAGAAGAACAGAGTATTCAAGAGCTGGAGGATGAGCGGTTAGAGTAAGTATAGAAAATACTATATATTCACAAGCTAATGCAATTTGTTAAAGAAAGATATAAGAATCTACTTCTACTCTTTACAGTGGAAGCCCATAAACATCGAGCAAAACAATAATCAATAAAGGAATAGAATCAAAGGCACATAACAAAATAAATATCCGAGGAAAGCCACAGCTCAAAACCCCACTATCTGTTTTGTATTAATCTAGAAAATCAAGATGAAATCACAATGCTTGTTCTCTCTAGAATAATCCCAGCACTTAGCAAATTCAATCTCTAACTCATAAGCAAACTCAAGGCTAAATCTTAGCTAATTCACAAGCTCTCCAAGTCTCTACTCCAATGTGTAATTCTTATGAATGATAGCTTGTATTTGAAGGGAAATAAATACTCTAAAAATAGCACAATCCCTCAAGGATCAGTTCTTGATTGCATGCACTATCAATGCAACTCAGAAAAATATAAAACAAACAGTATATTGTCCCTGCACTCTAGTCTCAATTGGGTCTTTTCAGAATCGACATGCATGAGTTTCTGATGAGTAAATATTCAGTTAACTAGAGTAGCACTGGTGGAGTTCATTAGTGTCACCACTGACTATTAACTCGCTATTAGTTCTCTCAATCAGTTTGAGAACTAATTTAGCTTAACTGACTCATGAAACTAAGTCTTCTTTTACAACTCACACTGGACTCCTACAAAGTAGGGAGAACATATATATGACTTCCAACAGACTTCCAACTCGAATTTCCTAAGTTAAGTAATTTTAATATACTTAATTTAACTATTTTAAGTTGCTATGAGAATAGAATTCGAATTTAATTCACAGTTTAATTCAAGGAAAAATTAAACTGGAATTTCTTGTTGCCATTTCTCAACTCTCCCTCTCAACAAGAATGCTATTATCTACTACCTCGATCCTGTCTCTGTGAAACTCGAATTTACATCTTGACAATGCCTTTGTCAATATGTCATCATATTGCTCCTCCATGGGAATGTAATATAACAACATGATCCGCGTCAATACACAATCTCTGAGATGATGATTCCAGATATCAATATGCTTGGACCGATCATGAAAGACTGGATTTTCAAAGAGTTTGATACAACTTTCATTATCGCAGTAAATCAGTGTGGGATCCATCTGCTGACCAAACAAGCCAACCATAATCTTCCTCATCCAGATAGCCTCACATGTTGATTGACTTGAAGCCATGTACTCTGCCTCTACCGAACTGAGTGCAACTGATCTTTGTTTCATGTTGTACTAAGAAACTGTCGTTGACCCAATACTAAAGATCCCTCCTGATGTGCTCTTCCTGTCAAATGGATTGCCTGCCCAATCTGCATCGATGAAGCCTTAAAGCTTCACTCCCTCTATCTGTCTGTACCATAACCCAAACTAATTAGTGGCTCTGAGGTATCTCAATACATGCTTTACCGCCTTCCAATACAACTTGGTAGGCCTAACCATCGCTTAACTAACCTGGTTAACTGCATAGCACATATACGGTCGTGTGTTCATCAAGTACATGAGTGAACCCGCAAGCTGCTTGTAAATAGTATCTTCCACTACTTCCCCTAAAGTAGCATCCTCCTTCCTCTATTTACCAGCTAGAGGAGTCTCCATGGGTTTACTGCTCTCCATGTGGAATCTCCTGAGTATCCTGTTGGAAAGCTTGCCCTAAGATACAAACAACTCCCCATCTTCCTAACATACCTCCATACCAAGAAAGTAATGTACGGGCCCCATGTCCTTCATCTTAAACTCTCTTGCAAGGTCCTCCTTGCAAGATTTGCTGAGCTTCTCATCACCTATCATTATAAGATCATCTACATAAAGTACAATGATCAACAACTTACCTTCCACCACTATGTGTTACAGTTTCGCATCTGCTTCACTCTTCATGAAGCCCAACCCAGTGAAGTAGCTATCTATCCTAGTGTACCAAGGACGGGGTGTTTGCTTCAACCCATACAACTCTCTCTTGAGTCAACACACATGCGACTCATGGTCCAAGTTTTCAAAACCTTTGGGCTGCTCTATGTACACCTCTTCCTCATTCATGCCATTGAGGAAGGAAGTCTTTACATCCATTTGATGGATCTTCCAACCCATTTGTGTTTATAGTGCCAAAATAGATCTGATTGATGAGTACCTTGCAACAGGAGCAAAGGTCTCATCATAGTCAATCCCCTCTACCTGTGAAAGGCCACAGGACACAAATCTAGCCGTATGCTTCTTCACACTACCATCTATAGATTTCTTTAACCTATAAAGCCAATGGAAGCTCACAACTGACTTGTCCTTCAGTCTCAGGACCACATCCCAAACACTATTTCGAACTATGGAGTCATACTCCTCCACCATCGCATCAACCCAAACAGGTTGTTGCACTACTTCTTGAAAGGAAGATGGTTCTATCACAACACATGCACCCATAAGTTCCATGTACCTAGTGTACCTCCCTGGTGACCTCCTTTATCTGCGCTGAGAAGAGGGTGCTCCCACATTCTCCCATGCATCATCTAACAATGTATCTGCCTCTTTAGTGTGCTTTCTTCCCTCTCTAAAAGACTCTGCCTGAGTGGATGTCTCCACTTCTGAACCTCTACATGTGGTTGTTCCACATCAACCTGACGCCCCTCAACCTTAGTAGCTAAAAGCTCCTCATCCACATGTAGCTCAAGATCCCTCTCAAGGGATACTCGCATGGCCTTCTCCTCATCAAACCTGATATCCCTACGAACCACTGTCATCAAACTGGTTGGCATGTACACCCGATAGTTTTAGGGTGTGTCAATGCACCCCACAAATATCCCTAACTTTGTTGTTGGCTCAAGCTTCTTCTCTGCATCTTTGGTCACATGGCAATAAACCGATGACCCAAAAATCCTAGAGTGACCAACATCTGGCCTCTTACCGGAATAAGCCTCCTCTGGTGTCTTCATCTCAGGTATCCGACGTGGGCTATGGTTCTGAACATAAACCATTGTGTTGCATGCCTCAACCCACAATTGTAGTGATAGGCGCTGATCATGCAACATCACCCTTGTTGCCCCTACTATGATCTTGTTCTTTCTCTAGGCAACCCCATTCTGTTGAGGGTTATGGGGTGCCGTCAAATCTTGTTTAATCTCTTCTGCTGCATAGAAGTTCTAAAACTCATTGGAGACATACTCACTACCATTATCACTCCGTAGGGATTTAACCATCTTTCCATACTTTTTCTATACCAATTCTTTGAACTCACACAACTTTGTGAAAGTTTGATCCTTTTTCTGCATAAAAAAATACCCAACATTTACGAGAATAGTCATCAACAAATATCACAAAATACATGTGTTTGGTCGTGGATGCTGTCAAGAATGGTTCAGACACATCTGAATGGACTCTCTCCACAATAGACTCTGCTCGACTATCTCTGTCTCCAAAGGAAGACTTGGTTTATTTTCCCAAAGTACAACCATTGCATGTATCAACTTTCTCAAGCGTACCTTTGGGAAGACCGGTAGATATTTCTTACAATATCTTCAAAGCCCCATGATGCAAGTGGCCCAATCACCTGTGCCACAACTTTCCGATGTCGCAGCTCAACATATTTTCCACTTTTGAACTCAAAACAACACAATCCTCTACCTCTGTCTTATAGATCTTATTAGCTCGAATCCCTATCTTCTTTACTTTGCCCATGGCTATGTGTTGAAGGAACACCTTTCCTTTCAAAAAGATCACATCATAGCCTCTATCCTCAAGCATGGCAAAGGATACCAAGTCCTTCGTCGGTCGGGTACATGCATAATATTCTTCAAGGTGAGTGGAGTTGAATGCTCCCTCTGAAAAGTAATAGTGCCCACACCAGTAACATTATATTTACCATCATCACCCATCTCAATATGCATCTTGAAATCTTTCTCCTCCAGTTCACTGAATAACTCTTTGTCGCCAGTCATGTGGAAAGAAGCTCCACTGTCTAAGTACTAGATACTTCCCATCATTGAAGACAACATGCATGCAATGAGGGAAAATTCCAATTCGAATTGAGAGGCCAAAGCCTCACCCGCCCTCCTCCTAAGGACTTCTTTTTGGACTTCTTCAATGGACAATTTGTAGCAAAGTGACCCATCTTGTGACAATGAAAGCATTTAACTTTCGTCATGTCCTTCTTCTTACCTCCATGATAAGAATCTAATTTGGAATGGGAAATTTTACCTTTCCCTTTCCTCTCCTTAATCGCTAAGGCATAGTTCTATTCATCATTAGTCTTTGATGAAGAGACATCCCTGGTGTTCCTCCTGATCTCATCCTACATCAAATCCGACCATATTCGTTCCCAATCTGGCAACTTCTCCCAACCATTAACAAAGTCATGATAACTATGCCAACTCTTTGGGAGTCCAAGAAGAGCAAGGCTCACCATATCCTCCTCTAAAATCCTAATTCCAACACTTCCAAGTTCATCCCGACATTGAGTGAACTTGGTCAAGTACTTTGGAATAGTCTTGCCTTTCTCCATCTTGATTTTACAAAGTTTATCCTTCAGTGCCAACTTCCTTTGATCACTGCTATTCTGATACAAGTTTCTCAATGTTTTCCACATAGAATGCATGGTTTCCTTTCCATGGAGACTCGAGACAATATGATCTCGAACTCCCTCAAGGATTATCTGCCTTGCCTTTTCCACACACTTCTTCCACTCGGCTAAGTTATGTGCATCAGTAGTTTTTGGCTTAGGAATTACTTGTTCAACAAATTCCTTCAAGCCATTGTCCTCTAGCACAACCTCCATCGTGTCCCTCCAGGCTATGAAATTCGAGTTGCCTTCCAAGGCATGCTTAAGCCTTAACCCATGGAACGACATCCGCTGATCCTGAAATATGTATGCAAATTTGACTTTAACCTATAACCCGGAAACTAAAAACTTTGAAATCTCCTCTAGAGAGCTTATTCTAAATCAATGATATCTCCCTCATCCGAACTCTGATTCAGCCAATTATTTTTTTTGAATTTCAGTATCTTTTCCCAAGGAATCCGGATTTTCAATTTGTTTCTGAAAGTTTTGCACAAGAATTCTTAGATCTTATCTGAAAACTCTCAGCCCAAAAAATAATCTTTCTCTGATGCCATGTAGAAAATCCTATAGATTCACAAGCTAATGAAATTTTCTAAAGCAAGAGACAAGCATCTACTTCTACTCTTTATAGCGGAAGCCCAAAAACATAGAGAAAAACAATAATCAATAGAGGAAGAGAATCAAAGGCACATAACACAATAAATATCTAGGGAAATGCATAGCTCAAAACCCCATTATCTTTTTTGTATTAATCCGGAAAATCAAGATGAAATTACAATGCTTGTTCTCTCTAGAACAATCCCAGCATTCAGTAAATGCAATCTCCAACCCATAAGAAAGCTCAAGGTCAAAGCTTAGCCAATTCACAAGCTCTCCAAAGCTCTATTCCAATGTGTAATTCCTATGAAGGATAGCTTTTATTTAAAGGGAAATAAAGTTTCTAAAAATAGAGCAATCCCTCAAGAATCAGTTCCTGATTGACTGCACTATCAGGCAACTCAGAAAAATCTAAAACAAATAGTACATTATCCCTGCACTCTAGTCTCAACTGGGTCTTTCTCAAAATCGACATGCATGAGTTTCTGATGAGTAAATATTTAGTTAACTAGAGTAGCATTCGTGGAGTTCATTAGTGTCACTATTGATTGTTAACTCACTATTAGTTCTCTCAATCAGTTTGAGAACTAACTGAACTTAATTGACTCGTGAAACTGAGTCTTCTATTTTACAACTCACACTGGACTCCTACAAAGTAGGGAGAACATATAAATGACTTCAAAAAGAATTCCAACTCGAATTTCCTAAGTTAAGTAAGTTTAATAAACTTAATTTAACTATTTTAAGTTGCTATGTGAATAGAATTTGAATTTAATTCACAATTTAATTCAAGGAAAATTAAAGTGGAATTTATTGTTGCCATTTCTCAATAGTAAGAAGATATTATCCAGCCCATCAATGATGAGCCCAGTACTCCTAGTGAACAACAATTCACGGGAGTTCATCTTCCATTCGAAGAGATGGGGATCACACCTCCACTAGTAGATCAAGTCATGGACATATGTTGTGTAATGTTTGATCAGCTGAAAAAAAGGATCATGTACCAAAGGCATAAATACTTCCCACAAGATCCTCAGACTCTAGTCTTAGTAGAGAAAAAAAGGTGATCACCTCCAACACTAGAAGGAATCTAAGGGCAGTTATGGCAGAAAATTTTGCATTCACTACAGGGCACAGGATAACTTAGAATACTTGTTGAACGATATTTCCAGGTTGAGAAGAAAGTTAGTTGTGACGAAGAAATAAGTAGAGAATCTTGCAGCAGAGAACTAATGGTTTTCATCACAGAATTCCAATACTGCAAAATAGCAGTCATCGATGATAGAAGAGTTAGGACCAATGGAGGATACCAAGGAATGACTATACGATGAGAAGATACTTATATAGAAGGTCATGGCCCCTGTCATTAGCATTCAGAAGAACACATAAGAAGTGGTGAAACTCCTAAGGATAACAACCAAAGCAATTTACCAGATGCAGGAGTGGACTGCCAAATATCCATATGCTCCACAAAACTTGGAAACGAAGGATAAAATCATTACAGAGATTGACAAAGTGTAATTGAGACTTAACCTACAGAACAACTCGCATCTTGAATTACAATCGGTTAACCCCATGGTTTCCTACAACCAACTGCACAATGGGTTTGAATCTCTTACACAAAAGCATGGGATGCCCGCCATTAGATCTCTTGAAGCAATCAAAGGAAGGGAGGTCATCTTTCAAGAGATCAAGGATTACATTGGACAAATCAAGCAAGTAGCAAAACATCAAGGCTTGGAGGTTACCAAGGACATTAGTCAGCGATATTATTTTGCACCAGTCAAAGTGCACATGAAGCTTTCACAATTGTGGAATAATGTGCAATCAATCTCCAAAAACATACCAACAGAGGCATTGGAGGTGAAGATGCACTACAAAGAGGACTTTCTAGATCGGATCAAAGGCAATGTAAAGGAGTTCAGAGCATGGCACTCTTCATCACAAATGAAATCCATGAAGAAGCAAGTGATTTATCCATTTGATGGGTCTTTTTCCTTTTAGAAGTTTTGTTTTATTAGGCCACTATCTCATTTGTAAATTATCTTATGTAATAAATGTTATGTAATGAAGTCTAAGGGACACAAGTGGAATATAAATGGCCACATATCGGAATGTAATAAGTCACGTTAGAATATGAATAGTTATAGAATTCAAAGAGTCATGAGGAAGTGAAAAAAAAAATAATTTTATTATAAATAGCTCCTCATAACTCAAAGAAGAAGCTTTTTGCCAAGCCTACTCTAGCCTTGGCTTCCCTTGTACTACATAAGAGATAGATTATTTTTTTGAGAAGCAAGTTGTGGCTTCATATTCCACTATTGGATATAGTGATTCACTCATGTAACAATCTACTTGGAATCTTGTACTTATAGTCAGCACCTCAATGAGCCAGCATTCCTTCATACATGTATCATAGATGTATTTGGACTATTCTAGTTATGTGTATGATATATGTTGATTTATTCACATACTAAGTTAATGAACTATTTCTTTTCTTAGTGTTGGCGAGAAAAGTTTGCTAAGGCAAGGGTTGAAATTCTCAATAGAGTAGGATAAGATAATCAATAAAGAACACCCAATCAAGCATGCCAAACATACAAATTATCAAACTTGGATTTGGAGGCATACTCGGAGGTCCTACGTTTGAAGATATTCCTGTAGGGTCCAAACCCTCTACTTCCTGCAAGATTTGAAGACCTACAAATAAATCAAATAAGAATATACATAATAGATAATAGTATGCATACGTAAGAATACGTCAGATCATCATATATAAATGTTTAAATTATTGTTCATGAGATAACAATATATCAAAAATAAGACATGAGTTTCTTTATTGATTAACAACAATAAGTGCAAGAAAGATACAACCTAATCTAAGCCAAAGGCACCAACAAAGCCTTCCTCCAGATTCATCCAACTCGAGCCACGAAGGCAACCTCTTTAATAAGTGAAAGGAGATTCTAGATAAGGATGTTAAGCATCTTTGCAAAGGAAACCTAGGTTTCCTAGAGACTGGGAGTGTAGGAAGCACAAGAAAATCAGACTTCATCTTATATTGAGTATATTGTCGATATCATTCTTCTCTTGTTCTCTTTAGGCCTACCCAAGGGGTGTATGTATACCACTTGAAATTGGTTATTTCAGTTAGGGCACGGGCTCTTGTAAGTGGGCTCTTGGTAAAACCCATAAACCTCGCCTGAAAAATAGAATTTTATTTTATTTTTTCATATTTTAAAATGTATACGCGGGTATATTATTATGGGACCCTGCGTATGTACGTGATTTTGTATGGGAAGATTCATGTATGGATTTTGAAGTACTATTTTTTAGTATAAAGTCAAGTCTGCATGGAAAAATGGATTTCCCATGGCCATAAAATATCTTCAATTCTACAGGAGTGTTGAATGATGCTATAACAAATGCCCCCTAATATATGAGGGCAAAAGGGAACATGATGGCCAAAATATATTAAGTATAGAGAGAGGATTCATCTGGAAACCCGAGGAGAGATCACCAGATTCTATCCCATCGAATACCTATGGACGTAGTCAGAAATAAAACTCATGTATGAGGCAGGCATACCCATGCTCAGAATTAGTAAAGCATGTACATTGATCAAGTATAAGGAAAATCCAGAATGTGTACATAAATGTACAGAAGGATTTGAGGAATACATAGTGTATTATCAGATCATAGCCACAAAAGAACACAATGGAGCTATGTCTCATTATCACATATAGAAAAATATTTGATCAATGATGCTAGAAGATTATCTGATCAATGATTTTGAATAATTGATCCTTATAAAAGTACCAAGTCATATATATGGAATAGAGGTGTTGAAAACTCGAGTTTCAATATATAAGATGTTGTTGTGAGAGACTACAACATATAGAGCTAAGAAGTGTCACTAGCAGAAAACTAAAGAAACTACCAAGTGAACCAAGATGTTGACACAACCTGAGGTCTTCACCAACCGCAGATGGTACATTTCTACACTATGGGAATAAATGAATTGAAGCCAACCATGTGAGAAATTTTTTGGTTATCGATCATTGATGTATATTGTTAACAAACACGAGACAACTCACCAATAATGATAACGAGTGTCAATGTACCCCAGTATAATCTAACAAGTGTGAATAGATGTGTTGAATTCAAACACTTTAAAGAATATATGAATCAATATACATTGATGTATTCTCATTTTTGATAGTGAAGGAGTCTATCACTGATGACTGCAAACCCTAAGGTACTGAAAAAAGGACTCTAGACCTTGTTCTCAGAGCAATGAGTTGGAGTCGATGGGAAAAGATATGCTGGAAGGAAGGCATTAAGACATCCCACATCAACTAGCGCAAGTGTAACTCGTGGGCCAATAATTTGGAAGAAATTGAATGAAGAGAGATGAAGTAACCATTTTGAAGTGCATCTATGTCATACACAAGATGCAGCTAGCCACGATATAAATCCTCTAAACCAACCAATAATGAAATCTGACAGAGATGTGAGGAATCCAACAATAGGGTCAAATGGAAACCAAGGTACTACACAAATCCCAATGTGTGATAATGTGAGTTGACGTTGAACACAAGGGGAACCACTTAGTCAAAGACCCATAATGTTGGTCGATGTTGAGCACAAGGTCACTTATCAATGATGTAAATATGGGCACGGTGCAACTCTAGGTCTAGTCTCAGAGCATTTTGTCGATGTCGATAAGAGCATATCCACCAGTAAGAAGTCGATGGGGGCCTTCTTAACTAGCATGAGTAAAGGACCATGTCGCTAATGTGATACTGAGAATAAGTTGACAAATCAGGTATGGTAGAAAGAAATGAGTCAAGAGACATTGTAGAATGGCTGACAATAGGTTTACTTCCCTTAAACAAAATCACAACTTCATGTGACTTTATGGCATCTTAAAATAACTTTGTATAAATTTGCAACATAGGAGGCATTAACAAACTCTCCATATGATTGGAAGAGATAACCAACCGATGGAGGACTGACTCAATAACAACCTTTTGGCTTCCCTAAAGTCAAACTAAGTCCCATCCCAATGGAGGAAAGACTCATTTTTAAGTACTTTTTTCAAGTGAAACATGACTAACTCTTGCTACCATCAAATGATGAATAAAATGTCTCGTTCTCGCTCTTTTTTGAAATATTTAATTTTTTTGTCTTTTTCATATTTTTAAAAAAAAAAGTACAATGGAGAGAATGTGTGTCAAGGACAAGTGCACTAGTTCCTGGAACTGGAACGTTCCTATTCTCAATGCAAGGTAGTTGATGTTGGTCATCGACACTCAGGGGATGTTCCCTCCACGGAAAAGGGTGTCAAGTCACAATGGCTAATGAATGCATGGTTTGAAATTGCAAAAAAGTCATCATCAAAAGTGCCTTATACACGAGTCCAAATAAGTCGGCTTAAGGCCAAAAGAGGTACAAGTGGTCAATATGCAATTAAATAGTACAAATCAACACATGGGAGCCTCTAGGGTGTAAAGCCAAAAAATAGCAAAGAAGAAGAAGAATGAGACTTCAATGCAAAGTAATGGCAGGACTAAAGAGGACTCCATAGCCTACTCAATACTTGCAACATGGACAACATATGTTAGCGAGGTTCTAACTAGGAAGCCCAAGGAAAGAAAGACTCTACCACTATGTTACGGTTTTACAAAACGATGAGTGAGAGAGGTTAGAAAATCGCAACATGGTGGGGTCAACCCTGTGGCTAAATATTGCAGTATGAGGTAAAGATGCATAATGCAACGGAAAAGTGGTATGTCTTAACCTATATTCCAGTTTAGAATACGATACCAGCCACAATAGATCAGCAATCGTGGAATCAAAGTAACAAAAAAATTATCACTAAGTTATAAAATTCTTTGTTACCCTGAAAAATACCTTTCCCAACACTTCAGGAAAAGGTCAAAAGTTCATAAAAATAAAATAATAAAGTTAAAAAAGAACTTTAGGAAAGTGGGTTTTAAATTTCAACTATAAAATAGAGTTTTGGACTCACCGAATTTCATTTTCACCATCCAAGTGTTGAGAAGAGGGCTTTTGGAGCGAATTTGGGCAAGCCAATGTGACCAATTCCACTAACAAATCCAGAAAACACGAATTCTAGGTAATTCATGACCTTAAACTCTTCCATTTGATTGAAAATTTAATAGATCAAATCGAAATTCTGAGTAGATTTTTTTAATTTCAAAATCACTCTGTGTGTACGTGAGTCTGGGTTTTTAAAGTTGTGTATAAAAAGCCCTATATGCGAGTTACTAAAGGTAAAGTCACGTATATATGTGACTATCTCTTACAAAAACCGCGTATGCACAAAGACAAGTTCAAAAAACAATTTCTAATGGATGAAATCTCTCAATTTTTCATAATGTTGATCATTTGGAGGGAGAGAGAGCACAGTGATGTGGATAATGAGGTATTAAACGATCAAGAATCATTGCATGGATTGAAAAATTGTGGTTTCCTCAAATTCTTCGTGATGCTCAATATGAGAGCTCAAACTCGATTATTGGAGATGTTGATTCATTACTAGGACCCAGAGCAATAGAAATTCATCATAGATTCAATGCCTTTACAGATTGAAGTGGAAGATATCTACTTCATTACAGGACTCTCCTAAAGGGGAGAAGCAATTAATCTTAAGGGAAAGGCTAGTGGGGGCCTTAATATTGCTAATTATATCATTGTATACTTTTCACCAGGCAATAACCAAGTTGGTTTATAAGTCCCGCTAAAACAAATTACAAACCTGCCTATCAAGGTAATCCTTTTCATTGTTTCCAGGATATCAAGTTCAGCTTTATTCCTTCAGGCCTCGCAACCATCTATGTTCTTAGTAGTAGAATACCTAAAACAAGTAGTGTATAACTAGTGCACAACACTCCTATCCAACATGAAGAAGAAACTAACATCAGTGAGATAGGCGAAAATAAAGAACTTTGGCTATGGAACCATCATCTACTCATTTTTCTTTGAGTTGATTCCTAAATTATGACCTAGAGTAGCATCTTGCATCAGCAATCCTAGAGATCCAAGGATGGCTAGGTGGGCAGACTTGATCAAGAGACTTGGCAGAGGTAAATTCACTTGGGCAAAATTTGACAAAGATTTCTTCTAATGGTGGGAGAAACAAGTCCTGTCCTTCGAGGATTACCCGTATGCGGGACTACACTTCCGAGGGGAACCAGAGCTAGCACTTCCTGAAGGAGATGCATGGGTAAATATTGGTAAGTTTTTTTATTTTTTAATATATTTGATTTTTTGGATTTTTTAATATAATCTCAAGGAATTTAAAGTCTTTTTTTCATGAAACAAAAATCCTTACAAGATTAAATGATCATGATACAGATGTGGGACCAGTGAGACCTAAGGTTCTACTAAGGCATTGGCATTGTGGTAGGGACGCGGAGAGAGCAACAGCTGAGTCTGAGAGGTTCCTCCATATTGTACAAAGGAACTTGGAGAGTTTGACTCACTAGGTTCCAATGGTAGTGGTAGAGGATCTTCCTTAGGCTATACAGAGACGAGTGGTTGGAGTACCACAAGACCGGGTGTGACTCTTCCGGCAAGTGGAAAATTCCATATTCTTCTACCAGGATGTTCATCCAGGGAAAGGCCCACTGAATTAGTTTCTATATGACTGATCTTTTTTATATGGACATGATCAGGCTTGACCCCTAATTTTGCTGGACATTTTTCCACTTTTTGTAAAATTTTGACACACTTATATATCTATATACAGATATTTCATGATGAATTGATCATATATATAGATGAATATTTGATTTTTTGATTTAATGTGATGAATGATTGATATACCAATCCAATGCTTGGTTAGCTATAGAATCAACAAATGCATTATCTGATCGTGGAATGTGAATGAAAGTAGTAAAATTAAAACTTCTTTGCAATAATATCACTCTCAAAAATTGATGATGTAATAAAGGATCCCTCACACAATAAACATTATTTAATTAAGAAACAACCAATTACAAGTCCAAGTAAACCACTAATGATTCAATACCATAAGATATTGCTTCAAAAAGTAAATTAATAACGGCATTGTACTTAGCCATATTATTCGAATTAGGATCGATACACATGCCTCTTGTGACCAACAACTGACTAGATGGATAATATATTACAGAAGCGATGGAATCTAAATTTCGAGTATGACTACTAGAACCATCTGTGAATCCTAAGTACATTGAATCACCCATCAAAACCTGCCAAATTAGATTGAAAACACCATCATCACCATGACACCTATAGATAAAAACTAAAATTATGTACAGTATTCACAAAACAAGGAAAATTATAGGCAAGAGCCTAAGCATAATACTTCTTGAGATAGAGCCCATTTCTAGGCTCTAATAGCACATTCCCTTCAAAATCAATCAATTGATAAGTACCTTTCTTCAAGACCCTTTTAACAATGAAAGGACCATACCACATAGGTTTGAATTTTCCTACCCCTAAGGTGTCTTTATCTTGGTCATAGAACAAGATAAAGTCACCTTCAGAGAAAACCCTAGGTTGTATGGACTTGTTATATTGATCTTTGACTCTTTTCTTATTGGCCTCATTCATTGTGGTGGCATCTCGATGTTGCTCATTAAGATGTTGCAAATGAACAAGGCACTCTCCAAGACTTGAGATTTCTAGAAGAAGTTGGACTTCCAACTTAAGAGATGGAATCTCAAATTCTATAAGTAAGATTGATTCCAAACCATAAACCAACTAAAAAGGAGTGAACTCGATAGTAGTCTTAACAGACAGTCGGTATGCCCATAATGCAGGATAAAGCATGATGTTCCAGTTGGACTTAGCTTGATTAATTATCCTCTGTACGATAGTCTTAAGGGGTTTATTAACGACTTCAACTTTTCCATTAGCTTGAGGATAATAAGGAGACGAATTCTCTTTCCCAAATCCTAGTTTTGAAGACAACTCATACATCATCTTATTATGAAAGTGACTACCATGATAAGTGACAATCTCTTTAGGGATACTAAAACATGAAATGATTTGATTGAAAAGGAAAAGAGTTTATGTCTTACCATCATTATTAAAATTGGGCATAGCTTTGAACCACTTCGTAAAGTAGTCTACTGCTACAATAATGTACTTGTGTCCCTTAGCTGAAACCAGGTTACAAGTAGTAAAATCAATTCCCCACTCAGTAAATGGACCAATGGTGATGACAAGAAAAATTAGGGTTGTATGAGCGCGAATTTTTCGAGTACAAACTTGACAAAGATAGAATTTTTGACCACCTCAATACAATCTTTAAAAATTGGGGGCCAAAAATATCCTGCACGCAAGCTTTTCTAAGTTGTAGCAAGCCCAGATAAATGACCTCCACAAGCCCCACTGTGGCAATCATTCAAAATTGACTCGTCTTCTTCTAAGGTCAAACAAAGTCTAAGAATTGAATCAATCTTGCAATAATATAAAGTATCCCCAATAATCAGATAATTCTTAGCCAAGTGACGTAATTTTCGACGCTCATCCTTAGAAAAAGACTAAGGAAACTTCAAAGCCTAGAGACATAAAAATATGTCTCCATACAAGGGACATTATGAGGAGATAATAAAAATATGTTAATCCATAAATGATTCTTCATAAGTATCATCTCCTTCACAAGGCAATTCCAAAATTAATTCTGTAAAAACTAGAGATTTCTTTGATTTAGCTTACATAAAATCTAGGTCAAATTCTTGCAAAATAACAATTCACTTATTGTATTTCCCCCAATCACTCACCTACTGAGGACAAATTGATATGGATTGATGTCAGTTAATACAAAGGTTTTTCTCAGGAAAATTGTAATGACGAAGTCGTTGAACAGCATGAACTACAGCTAAAGCCAACTTCTCAATATGATAATACTGAAGTTTAGAACCAACTAAGCCACGACTTAGATAATAAATCACATACTCTCTAAGGGCATCATCTCCCTGAACCAAAACCATGCCCATAGTTGATTCTACTGCTGCGAGGTACAAAAGGAAATATTTGCTATAATTAGGTGGATTGAAAAGAGGAGCAAAGGTCAATGCATTTTTCAAATTATTGAATGAGCGTTGAGCAAATTCATCACAAACAAATGGAATTCATTTCTTAAGTAAATGCATAAATCCATTCATGATCTCATCATAGTTCACATAAATCTCCTTAAAATTTTGGCTTTTCCTTGGAGTCTTTGAAGTTGGTGAATATTCGACGGGGGAGAAAACTGAAGTATTGCCTCAACCTTGAAAGAATCAACATGAATCCCATCATTAGAAATGATGAATCCCAACAATTGACCAGATGTCACCACAAAAACACACTTATTAGGGTGCAAACGAATTTTATAATAATGACATCTCTCAAAAATTAGATGAAGATTTTTTGGATGTTCCATTCTCTTACGAGAGAGAGTAGCTAAATCATCCAAATAAGCTTCATTATATGTTTGATATCATGGAAAGTGCATGAAATAGCTCGCTAAGAGGTAGCCCCAGCATTTTTAAGGCAAAAAGGAGTGTTCCTATATGCAAACATATCCTAGGAGAAAATAAAAGTTGTCTTATGTTGATCATCAAGACGAACTGTCATTTTATTGTATCCAGAAAATACGTCCATGAAAGAAAATATTTCATTCCTAGAACAATCATCAATAATATGATCTATAAATGGAGTGGGGAAAATTTCTTTTGGACAAGATTTATTCAAATCCCTAAAATCAATGCATGCACGGATTGTTCCTTGTTTTTTTCCACATGGATTGGATTTGAAAATAATTCAGTTAAAGGAACAGGGTAGATGAAACCTGCATTAAGAAGCTTCTCCACTTCTACCTTGATAGCCACAACTTTCCTAGGGTTGACCAATTAAAGCTTTTGATGCACAGGCTTTACATTTTCGTAAGTCTTGATATCATGTTGAACTATATTAGGATCAATTTCATTCATTTCCTCATAAGACCAAGAAAATAAATACCTAAACTCCTTAAAGAGATCGGTGTAAATTTTGATTTGTTCAAGGGAACATTTTACTCTAGTGAAGATATTCTCGATAATGTTCAATTCAGGGAGAAAATAGGATCGATGATGCAAATCATCCCACGGTCTCTCTACACCAGTCATTACTTCTATAATTACCTCCTCATATGGTAAAACAATATAAAGGAAATCTATAGCCAAATTGGAATCAATTTTTCAGACCGGCGCCACATCATAATCCACATCCTCTTTTGACACGGGGATGGGATCAAAATCTACAGAATTAACAATAGATTTGTATGCAATTTTTGCTGCAGATATAGAATAAGCCATTACACCCACTTTTCCTTCTTCTAATGTGGTTGTAGGAGGGGGAAAGGGCCAAGGATCCAAAAAATAATGAGTTCTAAAAGAACATTATTGAGGGACCATCCTAGAGGATGAAATGGCATTAACATGAGCAACAAGAGGTGGAAGATCAAAAGTACCCAACAAAGAGGAATACATTCTAACTCCTAAATTCCCAATAGTTTTCTTGGTATTATTTACCAAGGGGACAATGGAGTCAGCAGATGCATTATGGTCATTGGGAGAATAGGCTAATTGATCAATCGTAACAATTATCCTTTCTAGGAAATACTTGATGATATTCCCTAGTGAAGTCGCCAATTATGTTGGCGAGGAAAGTTCCCTAAGGCAAGATTTGAAAGCCTAAACATAGTAGGATAAGATAATCAACAAAGAACACTCAATCAAGCATGCCAAACATACAAATTATCAAACTTGGATTTGGAGACATACTCGGAGGTCTTACGTTTGAATATGTCCCGTAGGGTCCAAACCCTTTGCTTCCTCCAAGATGTGCAGACCTGCAAATCAATCACATAATAATATACATAATAAATAATTCAATGTGCATACATAAGAATATGTTACATCATCATATATAAGAGTTTAGATTATTGTTCATGAGACAACAACGTATGAGGAACAAGACATGAGCTTCTTTATTAATTAATATCAATAAGTGCAAGAAACATACAACCTGATCTAGGCCAAAGGCACTAACGAAGCCTTTCTCCAGATCCGTACAACCCAAGACACAAAGACAACCTCTCTAATAAGTGCAAAAATATGCTATATAAGGATGTTGAGCATCTCTGCAAAGGAAACCAAGGTTTCCTAGATAATGGGAGTGTAGGAGGCACGAGAAAAGCAGACTTGATCTAGGAGAAATCAAATATAATGTTGATATCCTTCTTCTCTTGTTCTATTTAGGCCTACCCAAGGGGTGTATATATATCACCTCAAATTGGTTATTTCAATTAGGCCACGGGCTCTTGTAGGTTGTCTCTCGGAATAGCATTTTATTTTATTTTTTCATATTTTAAAATGTATACATGGATATAGTATTATGGGACCCGCGTATGTACCTGATTTTGTATGGGCAGAGTCACATATGGATTTTGAAATATTGTTTTTTAGTACAAAGTCAAGTTTTCTTGGGAAAAGGAAATTCCTAGGGCCATAACAAAACATTAGGGCTACATGATCTCTAAATGATGCCATAACACTTAGCTATGGATATTATGTTTTAATGATTGTTACTTACTATGTGGACTAATATTCAAGTACCCAATAAGTCTCTCTTATTTCCTCGAGTCCCCCTTTAGGATAGTACTATTACTTTTCTAACCAGTTGCTTGTTTCTCTCTCCAGTCATGTAAGTCTCCCTCATGCACCTTATGTTGGGAGTCTCACAAAACTCACATTCTTACTGACCCAAAGAGGCGATGTGTTCTCTTATGTCCAATTGTAACCAAGGTATCTCTTACCATTCCAGTGGTGGTCAATTTTTATGACCAGATGGGATTCCTACACCAAATGGTGTGAGGTCTAATTAGGACTTCACGTCAGGGAGATCCCCTTACAATGTTGGCAGAATCTAGCACCATCACATTTCTAGCACTATAAGGAGGGCTAGATGACAAGTTGAGCCCGTGAAGTCTGTTTGAATCTCTTACCTTCAATGGCTTCATCCCAAATCATAATACCAAGATGGTTTTCAAAATATTTAGATCTTTTAATCCCTATGGACTTTTTACATGACTTGTCTTGATTTAGATACGATGGAAAGGGTACAACAACCATCCTTTATTATGATGTTGAATTTGTTCAATTTTTCTTAAATGGTGTTGATTCAAAAGAAATCATTGCACATTTGTTTAACATTACATTGGATGGTCGTGCGAAGCAATGGTGCTATTATTTAACCACTTATTCTATCACATCTTTCAATCACTTGGTTAGTGATCTTTATTGAGTTTTTGATAAGTATGAATATCAAGATGTTATTGATGAAATTGACCAACTTAGAATGGAATTGAATGAATCCCTTGAGCATTTTGTTGATCATTTCCTTCATCCTTGTTGCCAATTTATGGAAGAGGACATGGACTAGAAAGTCTCATATGAGAAGTTTCGATTCTTAGTCCTTATGTCAAGGAAATATTTTGAATCAGATTCATCATGTCCTCCTGATAAGGAATATTTTCAACTTTCGAAGGAAGAACCGGATATGCTCTTTGTCCCATGTCCTCCTCCCTTTTATGTTTCATAAGTTGGATCTAGACCAATTATTGAATCGAAATACCCTCTTACAGATGAAGAATTTATATTTCTCTCACATATTTCATCTGATGGTGATTCATTTGATTCTATCAATCAACCATCTTCAAATCTTGATATTCCTCCCATGAATCTTTCACTCGTTAATCGAGATGAACCCTTGGATGATCATGATCCTCATGACTTTCTTCTTTCTGTATTATATGGTCATCATTTTTCAAGTAATATGTATGAATCTTTGTTCCCACATGAAAATCTATATTTTCAATATTTTCAAAAGGATTATCAAATATTTTCTTTTGGGTATATCTCCTTTCGATTAAGAATATGACATGCTTATCAGTGAATAATTTTGTATTATTCTTGAACATCTATCTTTTGTTGAACCTCATGATTCAAATGTTGAATCCTCTCTTGATTAAAAAATAACCATGTTTTCTCATAATTTAAATTCAAGTTAGCTGAGTAGGGCATTCAGCTGAGGTTGATGGTTATGTCAGGTCCCTATCACTGTGGTGGTATTTGTGATCTCAGTCAGTTTATGGTTTTCCTGCACAACTTTTTCATGGATGTCATCACATGGGATGATGATTCCTTCCTAAGGGATGCTTCTTTTATTCATATAAATTTTTCAACCTGCAGGGAAGGAAATTTAATTTGATTATTCAACTTCCACCTCTTCATCCCATTTCAAGCAAATTTCACATTTGTAATGTAGAAACAAAGAAGAACCTTAATGAATATTTTTCATCACCCATCAAAGAATATTACACGCAAGATGACTTATATTCTAGTCAACCTTGTGACAATACCACCTATGATGTGGATGTGTCATTGTACAGTCTTTCTTGTGTGTCTTTCCCTAAAGGTTGTGTCCATGATCTTGTTACAGATTCATTGGAGGAATCCTTTCATTCTAAGCCCATGTCTCATGGTATGTACTTTCATACTCTCCATTGAGTCATTTACGTTCATAGGCCCAATGTTTATCATTGTTGTGAAGTTTCCCATGTGGTATAACAATCAATTGTAATACCCCGTTATGGTTTCACTTCCTATTTTGGTCAGTCAGTAAAGATGTTTGCACAACTCCTCTTGTTCACTGCACTACTTTCTATTTCCACTTTACATTATCACATCCTTCAAGGTCGGGAGGAGCTTCTATGGCTACACTGGAAGTTTCACTTTACATTATTTGGCCTTGTACTATGTAGTTTAGGTTAGGTTAGGTTGCATGTAGTTATATTCATTGCATTGTTCTTTTGATTTTCATTTTACAATTTTATTTTTCAGTTTCATTTGTCCTTGAATAAGTCAGTTTTGAGCTTCAAGATGATGTGGTTAATCTTTTGTACAAGGAAAATTTTACCATCATGCAATTATTGGATTATCTATCATCCTCTTCCTTTATTTGGTTTACATCTTTCAATTCAATGATTTTATGATGGAAAATGCAATCCTTCAACTGGGAATTTGTAAGCAAACCGTGAAGCCTGCATATATTTAGTATTCTCGTTCCCACACTCAGTCCTGTTAAGAATGGTGTGTTCATGCTTAACTATATATGTAGAATAAGATAAGGGGGGAACTTTCAGCGATTAAAGAATTAGAGGTCTAAAACATGTCTTTGAAGGAAAGAATTCTTCTGCTCTCAATAAGTCAGGATCCATTTTCCACCTGTGAAAAATAATAAGTGCATATGCACAGTCTTATGAAATAAAAGAAAAATAAAAGGGTGAAATAAGAGAAAGGCTTACCGCGCAGGGAGGTAAAGTAAGCGACTTCACCGGGGTACTATCCAGGCTTGTTGGAAGCGAAGCGGTGTTTGTGTTCCTGAAGTGACTCCGTTGGGGTACTGTCGAGCCCTGCTGGCGAGGAATAAAGCTAGATATGTAAAACTAAAAATATGATTGCTTTATTTTGTTGTACTATATTACCCTTACTTATGTCGACATGATATTGATATGGTTTGTTTAATTTTTCTATTACACCAAGTAGTGGAATTGGGAAGACTATATCTTTAACCTAGAAGAGTGAGGAGCTAAAGGTAACTCATTGATTGAATCAATACTTCCTAGACAATTGAGACTTTGCGCTTACAATGAAACCATTTCATAGAACCTGGGGTTCTCCCAATGTGTCAACAATGTTGTCGTTGTGACAAAAACCCTCCAAATTTTTTTACTATGTCAATTTTGGATCCTATGCTAACTATCATTTCAAGCCCCCATACGTCGTCATGTGGTTTGATTTGTTATTCGTATGTTTTCTCCTCATGTCACATCCTCCATATTCAATGTTTCTCAAGTGTCGTCACTTAACCATTATAAGTGTTTGAGTTAGTAATTTGTGGTTAGGTGAACTCACAGCCTTTCTTGAATTAGAAACTTTCCTTCTAGCCATGCACACACCCAAAAGGCACACAAAAGTAGAAAAAGCAAGCAAAAATCAAGAAAATATCTCACAAAAGCAAAAGCGCACTTTGATTTAATAAAGTCTCACACTTGAGGAGAGCGCACTCCTTCATGTTGAAGACATGCGCCCTATCTAGTTGCATGCATGAACCAACTTGTTCGCACTCCTAGACAATAGGAACTACCTTAACTCCTTCTTAATTGATTATTCGCG
Source organism: Pinus taeda (assembly GCA_000404065.3). NCBI lineage: Eukaryota > Viridiplantae > Streptophyta > Pinopsida > Pinales > Pinaceae > Pinus > Pinus taeda. Next base: position 652,079 of record APFE030156302.1, read on the forward strand.
TGATGACAAGTGACACTCATGCATGTACCAGTTTTACATGTTAATTTCTTTAAATAAACTCAGTTAATCATTCTTTCAATCATCATTTCATCTAAGTTGAGTGCACAACTAGAGAATAAAGAAGCCCTTCATCAACCAATGCAGCAAGTAAGTTTGCATGCTCAATATTCTACTACTTTTCATTATTTCACTGTCAAATATTGCTTTGTTTCCTACCAATCTCCTGTTTTGCAGCTCTTTTTTGGCATTTTAGCTTAATTTTCATCATGCAAGTGTTAAATAATTGGTGCATGCAAGAAACCTTTCACATTCTGGAGACCTTCCATCTTCCCCCATGCATGCAATAATAGCTATAAATACTTGCAGATCATTATTTTCCTCATATTAGCATCAAATCCTATAAATTAAACTTGTTTCTAAGCTTTCTACAAGCAGAGCGCACTTCTTGAGCTTGAACCTCCTTCAACCTAAAAATTGCACCATGTTTGACCCTATTTTCTTCCTGAGCACATGGGCACATCACAAAAGCACAAAGATTTTCCCTTCGACCCTTCAAAGTTCTAAGTGCACCTTATTTGCCTTAGGGTGCATGGGTTCATCAAGAAGGTACGAATATCCATCCATTCAACCCTTCAGCATGCAATAGTGCACCCTCTTTTTCCTTGAGCGGATAGGCACAATTTGAAGACCCAAAGCTCAAATTTATTCATTCTTCATCCCTTCGGAGTGAGACAGTACGCCCTCCTTGTCTCCCACGGTGCATGGGCGCATAGTCAAGACCTGAAGCCTTCTTTTCCCTTTTCTTCAACCCTTTAGGGTGTTACAATGTGTCGTGGTTTATTTTTTGCTCTTTCTTGAGTGCATGAGCGCACTATGAAGCCCCGAATGACCATGCATGTCCCCTTCATGCTTGAAGAGTGTGCCCTCCTAGTTTGCATGTGTATTTTGCTTGCATGAAAGTTATTTTTGGTTTTCATTCATTTTTTCATGATCTATCATCTATGATGACTCTTTGAGCGTGATTTACAAGTTTTGTTGCATAGTTAGTTGTTTTAAGTTGATCTTGTCATTATGAGTGTGATTCCACAAATAGATGACCACGCTACAAGTGTCACCACTGTGTTGTCATATGTTCGAGACATGTAACCTCATAAATTAGCCTTAAGAGAACTTTCAGAAGTAAGTGTTGGTGAGCCGATTGAAGCTGCAAAGTCCAACGTTTCTATATATGTGGACACTTAATGTTTTATTGACAAGATGACAGAGGTTCACTGGAGCAAGATCTACAACACATTCATGCAGGAGAAGTTTCCAAAGGACTTAGAAGATGTTCATCACATGCATATTCCCAGTCTTGTTGGCATGTGCTAAAGTTATTGAATGGATCATCACACACATGGATGACTCTCATCTTGTGCTCCATAGTGATATTTGTGGTCGCCTCACCACCTATTATGGTGAGGATATGTAGACATACTATAAGATGCTCAATCCTAATGAGTATGCAAACGACTTTTTTTACACAATATGGGATACCCTAAAAATGGTTGATGTTATTAAACAATGGTGTCGAGAACCTGCCAAGTTTCGTCATCGGCCATCAGACGTTTATCCAACAAAGATCCTAAGATATGTATATCATTATTTAATGGTTATGTATTGTTGGATGTTTGGGCTTAAGAATTCTTAAGTGTTCCAAGATAAGTTGATATATATGCTCAATTTGGTGGTGAATCATGGAAGAGCCTTCAATTGGGCATATATGTTATCTTATGAACTTTAGCGACAGGTGGAGCAGGCTAAAGCATATTTACGGGGAAATCAATATCCTAGATGGAATGTGTACATGGTATGCATTCACGAAACTATATTGGAACTAGACTCCTAAATAGAAGTTCCCAATTTATTTCCACTACAGGGTGTCATCAGAAGGAAGCTTCAGAGGCGCATACGACAAGTTGGTTGAACACTTCTTTGCAGCTATTTTTTGCTTGATATACAACATTGATCTACCATGCATAACTGATCAAGTGAAGGAGTCACTTTGTGATATCACAGATTGGTTTGCAGCTCTTGAAGGCACATCTATCATATGCTTCAGATGTCAAACAACCCCTCATCTTATGCCACAATATGTGACAAACAAAGTAGTCATGCAGGAAGTGGAAAATAAGTTGGACAAGGGGTTATCAGAAATTCTTCACAGGAGGAAGAAAGTCTCATTTCCTATCTTTCCATTGAGGATTGGATTGTATGAATTAAAGATTCACAAGGCATTGGTAGCTGAGACAGAAGAATTGTAGTGCCTAAACTTCGCCACCAAAAACGTCCATGATTATGATCCCCAAAGAATTGTTAGGTTGTATTGTCAAAGGGTCGGTCATAACACGGGTTATTCATCACTATCCAGGGAAAAAGATGAAAAGATAAATAACTGGTACAATGCCAGAATGAAGACACATCTAGCTGCATATGCCAATTCACCCCATGACCTGCCATCTCAAGACTTGCAAGACCAAGAGCAAAAGGAGGAGGAAATGATACCTCAAGTAAAGAATCTAGCTCCTAAGAAAAGGATCAGGTATTCGTCGGGTGAGAGAAGTAGGAAATGGAAGATTGATCATTTAAACAAGGGAGCTACACAAGCAGAGCTAGAAAGGAGATAAAGATTAGAATATGAGGAGGAGGAGGAGAACATGAAGCAAGATGAGTTGCTTGAGAAGCAATAGATATAAGAAGAAGAGAGGAGACAGATAAAGGAAGAGAAACAAAGGAATTCTCATGAGGAGGAAGTAGCGTGGAGGTTGGAAGAAGAACAATTGACTCAAGTGCTAGAGGAGGAGAAGTTAGAGAAAGAATATGCAATGCCACCCATGGATGATGAGCCCAGTACTCCTAGTGAAAAACCACTCACGGGAGGTCATCTTTCATTAGACAAGATCGGGATCACACATCCACTAGTAAATCGTGTCATGGACATATGCCACGTAACGTTTGATTAGATAAAAAAAGAGGATCATGTAGCAAACACATAGATACTTCCCATAGGATCCTCAGAATCCAATCTCAATAGCAACATAAGAGGTGATCACCTCCAACGCTAGAAGGAATTTGAGGGCAGTTATGGTGAAAATTGTTTCATTCGCTACAACGACACATGATAACTCATAATACTTGTTGAATGAGAATGCCATGTTTAGAAGAGAATTGGTTGTGATGAAAGAATAAGTAGAGCATCTTGTAGTAGATAACTAGTTGTTGTCATCACGGAACTCCAATACCACAGAATGGAAGTCGGTGATGCTAGAAGAGCTTGGACCAATGGAGGGTACAATGGCATGACTATATGATGATATTATACTTATACATCAGGTCATGGCCCCTCTCATTGGAATTTATAAGAACACACAAGAAGTGGTGAAACTCCTAACAATAGCAACCAAAGCAGTTTAGATGTAGGAATGGACTGCCAAATATCCAGATGACCCACAACACTTGGGAAATAAGGATAAAATTATCGCAGATATTGACAGAGTGCAGTTGAGACTCCACCTCCAAAACTACTTACGTCTTGGAGCATAGTCGGTTAACACCATGGTTGCCTAAAACTGACTGAACAATGGGTTTGAGTATCTTACACAAAAGCATGGGATGTCTTCCATCGGATCTCGTGAAGAAATCAGAGGTAGGAAGGTCATCTTTTAGGATATCAGGGATTACATTGAACAAATCAAGCAACTAACAGAAAAGGAATTCTTGGAGGTGACCAAGGATATTATTCAACAGTATGATTTTGCACTAGTCAAATTTTTTATAAGAAATTTTGTCACATCTTTTCAATAGGCCTTCAACTAGATCAATCAACATCCTTTGACCCCTTTCATCATCCTTTCACAAATTCCTAAGCATGACTCGTTCTAAACCCTTATTTTCTACTTGAAAACACCTTGCTTCATTCATTTTAAGGATCAACTTACCCTGGCCCCTTATTGGCCAGCATTGACTACTAAGTTTCCCTACTTTATAGTTGTGATAATCACTAGCAGGTTTCTCAATGTTGGGGGTGCGATAATTCTAGAAATTTGGGAAAGCAAAAAACAATCCTGAAGCTTCCTCTTCTAGAAGCTTTCAGGATCTGTTGTAACTATTTACCTCAGATAAAAGTCTCAAATCCTATCCTATCCTACCTTGTGTTTTTCATACCTTATCCCTTGATCTCATCCTCCCATCAAGAGTGGATCTCAAGCCTAGATTGGTAAATGGATAAGAATTCATGAACTACCTAGCCTTCCTATATATTTACCTCATTCCATATGCACCTGGTAGGTGATTTTTGGATTTTGGAGGGTGATTCTACCCTTATGCTATTGATGTGAGATATATATTTCCATGCATTAGGGTGATTAGAGGTGCACTTTGTGACAAGGAAAGGACAAGCCAACTTGAAGGATCTCTTCTACAAGATCAACACCTATTTTTGGTTGTCACTCACTCCATTTATATTAATACAAAGAGTTCTTTGTTTTCCTATATATGATTTTATGGTTTCATGTCTTTCAATACTATGTTGATCTATTGAATAAAATAATTAGATGATGCCACATAGATCTTCTAGATCGTTGGCTTGTGTTGTTTGATTGTGCAGGTTCTAATTATAGAAATCAGAGCTAGGATTGGAGCATACAAGCAAAGGAAGGAGTGAAGTATACGACAAATTCCAAGTAGGATTCATCCCATTATCCATTTACTTTAAGGAAAAAATTAGTCCCTTTATCTTTATGTTGTTTTAGGTCAATCCACCAAGCCTAGGGAAGATACTTTTGTCTATAGTCATAGATTCCAATAACAAATTGGCAACCATACTAGCCGGAGTACCTCTTTATTTTTTAACAAGCTTGAGGAGGGTAACATATGCTTGATCTGTAAGTTTGTCCTTCCAATGAATCCCTTTTAGAATATTTAATGAACCCAGAGAAGGAGTGGTTTTGTCTCGTCATGAATGACGATTCCATTATTATTTGATGTTTTAGCGAGTCCAGTGAGGTATAACTCAACATGTTTTTCATGTTTAGAGAGTTTGAAAAAGAGGTGGAAAAGAAAACTCCAGATGTTCCTTTTCATAGATAGTCCCTTGGGTCTGAAAAAGCATAAAATAATACCCAAGAGAACCTCTATGCTCAACTAAGGTATTCTTTTTTTGTAGTCAGTCTATCTCTGTTCAGAAAAGGGTTAAACTTATATTGAGTAAACTTCATTTCATTTACTTTAATGAGTTCGAAAAGACAAGTGCTCGGCAGTATTTTCATATTTTGGGTGTCCAAAAAGAGTTGAAAAAGGACTCCCCCAGGAAGAACGACTAGTATAAAGGGCTAGCAACTGGTTCTGATCATGATGGAACAACTCAAAACACCAAGAGGTATTTGCTAGAGCTGAGTTCTGGCATTGTTAAATGTAGGAGTTGTTGTTGTTTTCCAGTGTTGCACCCCGAGGGTGAAATATTGATCCACGTACGTGAGTGTATAAGATCATTCTCCACCTACCTTTAGGTATATTGGACATCGCTCCACGAACATAAATTATATGGGAACACTCTCATCGAATGGTTATGCATAAGACAACACTACTACGGATTGCACTTCCATGTACCATCAAGTATATTTTGGAAGTTCCCTATAGGTTTCTATCCTTACCATAGGTAACCGAGTCGACCGCCTTGTGTACCGTGATACACTGAAAACAGTATTCAGAGATATTTCATGCATGTACGTTAAGTCCTTGGTTCGCCAAGGTGTATATTGCAGTTCATGGTTACTTGGTTAACCCTTTTGCCTAGTTACCCCTTTGTTTTATTTTGTGTCTTTAATTTCTAAAATCTATTAATTGACCATGGAACAACATCCTTACCATGAGACACCTCCTTAGTGGATATTAGGCTGAGACTAATGGAAATGGTTTCTGAGTCTACCAATCAAGGAGACCCCTCTGAGGGTATTCCTCGTCCTTTTCCTTCTTTTGGAAATATTGGTGCTCCTTGTATGGCAACGTTGTCCCTTCCCAGGTTTACTATTGGTTTTCTATTTTGGTTGTTTTCGACCCCTATGGTTCCAAATGTCTAAATTGCACCTTAACTAAGTTCTCCTCCACCTAAACAATATCAACCTCAAGTTGATCCTAAGTTGACCCTTTGCCTTCTTCGCATGTTCGGTCTTCTTCCTCTTCGTCTGGTGAAATCCTCCAAGTTAGTAACCAAGTGAATAAGAAGAAGAAGAAAAGGAATATTAAGAATAAGAAAAATTAGCAGGGGGGGAACCAAGCAACCATTGCTACCCATGAAACTAGTATGGAGGAACCTTCCAATCAGCCCCGCAAAGTTAAATTCTCTTGCAAATTATGTAATGGTGACCACCTTCCTAGAGATTGTCCTGGTATTCCCAAGTTATTAAAAGTGTGGTCCACAAGCTCACATTGGCCTTTGTCGACAGCTTTTGGATATCATGCTAATGTCAAACATTCAATTAGTGATAGTAAGGTCCATGGGAAAAAGGGTAAATTCAAGTTTCCATGTAGGTTATATGAAGGGAATCATCCTATTCACCTTTTTCCTTGTATGGATGAAGCCTCAAAAGTGTTGTAAAATATTACATCTTCTCAGCCTCATATTTTGGTTGGTTATCAAAAGCTTTCTCCCAATCATCGACTAGTTGATGAAGTGATTAATCATAATCTAAATCTAATCAATCCCACTCTCTCTGAACGTCAATCTCGTGAGTCCATTATCGATCAACCACTTGTTGAGAAAATGGTTGACTCGATTCCACCTTCATTTGATCTTACCTTTCTCGTAGAGAGTGAACTTCATACCACTCAATTTCTTCTTGTTTCTACAGATTCCAATGAACTGGGGGGAATCCTCCCATTCCCGCGTCACAAGGGGACAATCCTTCCATTCCCATTGTACAAGGGAACAATTCTCCCATTCCCATTGCAAAAGGGGGAAATTATCCCATTCCTATGGCACACCCTCCAAGTAGTATGGTCACTTCCTTTGATTGGAGTCAACTGGCAAGATATCGTCTTCCTTCCTATGTGTCCTTCCAGATCATAGTATAGGCTTATAATATGCTCATACCTGGAGTAGTCATAGATGAAGGCACATATGCTAGTATTATTTCCTTAACTACTTGGAATGTTTTAGGTTCTCTGCAACTTGTGCTCATTACCCATAATCTATTATCGTTTAACAGAGGAACCAATCAACCGTTAGGGATCCTTCCTAAGTTGCCTATTACTTTGGGACGAAAATTTGTATGTATTGATGTTATGGTTTTCATAGACCCTTTGGACTTCAATTTTCTCCTGGGGTGAGACTATGTTTATGCTATGAATGTTTTTGTATCCATAATCTTTCGTGTGATGTGCTTCCCACATGATGGAAGGATTATGACTATCGATCATCTTTCATTTGTTGGTCCTAATTTGTCTACCAACCATCCTACTTCCCTAATCATTCCAAATGTGCAAGGTGGTATCTTCCCCACCATAGGTTAATTATGTGGCAACTTATCCCATTCACATACCTACTAATGAAGATGAGTCTTTCATTGTGTGTTCAACTTCTTTCTACCTAGATCTAGTAGGTGATATGGTGCATCATGTACTAGAGGCATTAGAGCATGATATTTCCATTGTATCCTTTGATTCCTTCCATAAAATTATTCTTCCATCTGATGAGAACCTCTTGGAAGCCATGGCCTCTTATGGTCCATGAACAAGTCCTCGAGAAAAATTCATTGTCTTGTGTCAAGTTCCTTTAAAAATGAAACAAATTCCTTGGAGCAGAGTTACTTTTCTTGTGTCAAGCTCCTTAAAAAGTGAAACAAGGTTTCTAGAGTACAGTTCATTTTCTTGTGTCCAACTCCTTAAAAAATGAAACAAGGTTCTTCTAAGTAGAGTTATTTTTCTTGTGTCAAGCTCATTAAAAAATGAAACAAGCTTCTGGAGCAGAAGTCCTTTTCTTGTGTCAAGCTCCTTAAAAAATGAAACAAGGTCCCTGGAGCAGAGTTCCTTATCGTGTGTCAAGATTGTTAAAAAAAGAAACAAGGTCCTTGGAGCAAAGATCCCTTTCTTGTGTCAAGCTTGTTAAAAAATGAAACAAGGTGTCACAGAAGAAGTTCCTTTTCTTGTGTCAAGCTCCTTAAAAAATGAAACAAGGTCTCGGAGCAGAGTTCCTTTTCTTGTTTCAAGCACATTAAAAAATGAAACAAGGTGTTGGAATACAATTCCTTTTCTTGTGTCAAGCTCGTTAAAAAATTAAACAAGGTGTCATGAGCATGTTTCTTTTCCTATGTCAAACTCGTTAAAAAATGAAACAGATCCCCTTCTAATTTGAGTCTTTGATTAGATCTTGTAAATTCCCAGTCGAATCTTTCACTTGATCTCGTAAATGAACTTTAATTCCATCCACATGTCAATAATTAGTATGCTGCTTGGGTGAATGAAATAAATCTTGGGGGCCATGTACCTTGAATTGCTTCATTATGTTGAGGGCATGCAAACATATTTCAAGCATAGTTTTTCTCTATTTCAAAATTGTGCAAAAATGAAACCAATTTCAAGCATAGTTTCCCATCTTTCAATCTTGTGTAAAAAATGCAACCATTATCATTCTCATCCTATCTCTCGTGATTTCCATTTTTATCAGCATGTTTCTTCCATATGAGCCTTGGTTTCCTCATTCCATTGTCATCATCTGTTTGGTCGATTATAGCTTTCACTTGGTCGTTTTACCCTTTCCTGAGGAATAGTTGTGATGAGTGGTTTTATTAGCCAACCTCTTGACCTTTGTTTGTTTTGAATAGTTCCATCATGACTAGAAGTAGTTGATAACCCTTTATAACACTCGTTCCTCAAGGAGGAGTCCTCTTTCATCTCTTTTCAAACTCCCAAAATATGAAAAGATTGTTGAGCACTTCTCTTTTAGAACTTGTTAAAGTAAATGAAAATACATCTACTCAGTATAAGTTTAACCCTTTTTTTGGACTGAGCTAGACTAACTACAAAAATGGAATACCTTAGTCGAACATGTCTAAGAGGTTCTCTTGGGTATTATTTTTTTCCTTTTCGAACCTAAAGGACTATCTACGAAAAGGAACATCTAGAGTTTTATTTACCGCTTCTTTTTCAAACTCTCTAAACATGAAAAACATGTTGAGTTATACCTTCGTTGTACTCTTTAAAAAATCAAACAGTGATAGACTCATCATTCATCACAGGACCAAACCACTCCTTCTCTGGGTTCGTTAAATATTCTCAGAGGTATGTATCCGAAGGATGAACTTAAAGATCAAGCCTATGTTATCCTCCTCAAGCTTGCTAAAAAATAAGGAGGTTTTGACGAGTATGGTTGGGGAAATTGGGAAAACACGGTACTCCATGTTTTAATGGCAGTGAGTCACTCTTGAACACAAAACTCTTCCGCTTCATCTCTGTGGTTGTTGGGTTGGGAAATCTCCTTGTCTTTTGGTTTATCATACCTTTTCAAAGAATTTGTTTTTGGTTTTGGGTAAATTTTTCCAACTCCATTCAGTGTCGTCGTTGTGTTCAAGAGAATTCATTTAGTCAATATCTTCTACAATAATCTTAAGCCTTCATTCCATGTCTTCCTTTACTGATCTAGTTTCATATCAGCATCATTTTAATCATCCTGTCTCAAATCGTCATACATGTTTCATGTCGTTGATGGTGGATACATCAGGGCCTTCCTGTGATGGGTTGCTTCCTGTTGACATAATCTCATTATCTAGGAAGTTAACTTAGAAACACTCCCTTGGCACCTCAGTGCTTGCATACATCAATGGCAAGTTTCCTCACTCTCAATGAAAAATTTACATCATTGGCCTTCAACCAAAAGATTCTATGTGGTGTTCAACATCAACTCATTTATTCACACCATACGAATAGTACTAGAGTACCTTGAAAGCCATTAACATCATCGATGGTTTCTCTTGCATTTGTTAATGGCTCACATCATTGGCCGATAATCAAATGGTGTCTACCATGTTCGACTCTAGCTCATTGATTCACATGGTTAGACTCGTGCAAATGAGATAGAAGACCCCAGATCTAGTTTCATCCATCCAGGCTACGATTTTAGGAGTAATACAAGATCACAATGTATGATGGCTATGATCATACAGACAATCATCTAGTCATGGGTCCACCATTTTTCATCTGTGGACTTGTATTTGATCATTTTATGGGTATGCCTCCCTCAAAAATATGTCATGATGCAAATGTATTATAGCATATTGTTAGGGTCCCACCCTAACCCCCTTATCTATGTAATGGGACCACGTCATAGTTAAGATTCAATAAAGCCCATATTAATAATTGTAAGTGGTTAATCCGCAATTAATAAAGGAACCACAGTTAGTTGCAAATGGGCCGACGGTATTAGTAATAAGCGGTATTGACCCGTGGTATTACTTGTAGGAGGCATATATAAAGGATAGTAACTCCCTGCGAGGAGCATAGTGTCTTATTTTTGTAATCGAGCTCTGCTCTATTGGAGGTTGCCCCCTCGAAGAGGCAAGTGAACATTACTCTCTGAATAATAAAATCTTCGCTATTCTATGTTCTAGATATCTTTTCTTCGCATATTCTGTGTTATCGGTCTCTTTTCTTCGCATATTCTGTATTTGGGTATCATTTGTAGGTTAAGAAGCATAACATCTACCCCGAGGTCCAGTGCTGCAACTTGGCTCTAATACCAATCTGTAACCACCCCTTCCCACATTTACCCAAATTCATAATCTCACTAGGGTCAACATGAGATGAGTGTCACTATGACCTGACTCGACCTCCTAGTTCTAGTTAAGGAAGTGGGGTCGATACACTGATGCTTACATACATACTATAAGGACTACAGATCACCCAAGAGATGAAGAAACACCCCAGTTAGTCAATACCTAAGCCGGAGCCTTGTTTCTCTAACCTAGACCTATATACGCACCCTTAACAATGCCTGCATGCGATTGTGAGCCTCCAATCGCATTCATAACCTTGGCTACCAATGATTATGACCTAATTTCCTTAGTTCAGTGTCTGCAGTCCCAATATCTGAGCGACTTTTCAAGGCTAGCCTCCAGAACACTGCCCAAAACTTCCTGTAACTTTCCAGAATCACATTTCTCATAACGACAGTGCTAATCATTCAAACTTGAAGCCATAAATTGACTTAAACTGCCTAGAACACACTAGACATTTTGTCAAACACATGGAAAACATGTAAGCTACATGTCATGAATGCTTATCTGATCATAATATTTTGAGATTCATCTGAGAATCACTAAGAAGGCTCTATGCCCTCTCAACATAACTGCAACAACACTTATTACTCTATATATTCATCAACCATTAGATAACTAAACAAATCATGACAAGAGCCATAGATAATATACATCATGTAACCAACAAATAACCAGTAAATAACCAACATAGAAATAATGGAAACTCAACCATAATATCATCAACATAATCACAACAAGTACTCATAGATCACAATAAGGAAACATATCATGTTAACATATAAAAATGCCAACAAAGTCAGAGACTTTCACCTACCACCTGACCATAGATTGGGCTGAACCAAATCTCTCTTTCAGCCAATCACCCCTGCACCATATTCCAAGCATGAATGTGGGATATCATGGAATAAACCAAAAACAAAACCATCCAAGACTTCTAGAGGCCAAACCACCTCAACCCTCAACCATAATGATTCCACCTCTACGGTCAGACATCACTAACACCAACCAGATAAATATCTACCCAAGTTATTAAGGACTCCAGGAGCTAGTAACTCAACCCACAACCTTTGAGGGCTTTAGAGAATTCGTCCAACCTGGCTCTAGGGACTAGTAACTCAACCCACAAAGGGCTCCATAGTTTTTTTTCCAACCAGGACTCCAAGAATAGTAACTCAACCCAAGTTGTTTGAGGGCTTCCAGAGCATTTGTTCCAACCCATAACCATAAGGAACATGAGCACCAATCAGAAAAAACAATCAAGTGGAAAAATCCCACAACACCATGGCTATATAGGAAATGGAAAGGCAAGGCTAAAACCACTATCACTCCAGGTAAGTCTCCATGCCAATGAAAACACATAACCAGAAAATCACATGCATATAACATGCATGTAGAAATCAACAAAGAAATTGCACATGCAACCTGCTACATGCAAAGAAATCCAGTTATAGTTGTTGATCCAATTGTTCCCTTGCGCTTCTTGCTTTCCTTTTCCTTCTTTCTCCAATCCAAGTGAATGCCAAAGTGCTCCAAGAATTCTCTAACTATGCAAGTGTGAGGGAATGAGAGGATGAAATGAGAGCTCCAAAGCTTGACTAATGCAAACTGTGAATTCATCCTCAAACGCCTTTTTATTTGGGGCCTCTATTTTCTTCATTTTCTCTCTAATTTTCTTAGCATGCAAATTTGTCTCTTCACCTTCCTTTTCTGCTATTTTCCTTTATTTTCATAAATAAAATGCTAATTATGGCCACTTTGCCTTTGCCAATTTCCATAGCCATTAATTAATCATAAGTGATACCCCATTACTACGTTTTTCCCAACATTCAACTTGGAATATGTGTACAGTGACCTTGTTTTTTATTTTATTTACATGGAAAATCAATTAGGGGTTGTTATACTCAACATATGATTATGGGAATGATGAAATCAAGATGTCTTCATCTTGGGATTAAAAGTTAGTAGTGCAAGAAGATAACATGAAGTTCAAAGTTTGTATAAAGAAGATCACTTTCATGAGGAAGCTATGATTAGCTTGAAGATTGGCAGGGTTCAATATAATTCCTTCAATGACAAGATGAAAGGGCAAGATTGATCCTGTCACAAAATGAAAATAAGAATATGGCTCAATGATACCTAGGAAAGAAGAAAGTTTGGTAAGAGGTATCCATGCAACCATCTCGAGAAATAACGTCAGTTAGTATTCTTATGGAAATAAACTAAATAGCTTATTGTTATGACTTCTCATTTGGGAAAGAAGTCAATGATTTCTTCTATATTTGAGAGGGAGAAAAGGAGTCTCCTTGAACATGAGCAAGGATCTATTCCCTAATCAAGAGGGAACAGGGATACCCACTCTGGTTGAGAGGGAGTGATAATGGACATCACATGTGCATTCCCTTCTTCATGTGTCATGCACTTGACCAAGACTAATAGTCATAAGTCTAAATGAAGAACATGGATAGAGAATGATGGAGGATTGGATAAGCATCTACAGTTTCCTTGAGGATAAACAATCCAAGAAAGGAAAGGTACCAACACTCTTTGAGGATAAGGCAGTTATCCAAGATAAGAGTGGTCGAAGAGGATCCATGTTCTTTGAGGATTGGGAATCCAAGAAAATAATAGTTATAAAGGGACATACCTTGTGAAGATTTAGATGGGGTATGTTCCTTAGAGGTAGCTGTGCGATATCACATGTAAATCCTCCTGGCATGATTCTCTCAAATGAAATTGAGCTTGTCAAGTTAGGCATCAATGATAATGCTGATTATAATGTTGATGCTTACAATTGTCTTATCAATTCGACTCTTCTTATGAAAACTTTTCAGTTTGAGAATGATGTTGTACTGGCTGTTCAATTATGAATACCTTTGTAGTAAGAGAGAGTGTTGGAAATGTAACTAGTTTCGGTCTTCATACTTGTTATTGTACTCATTTCAATATGTATCTTGTGTAACAAACTAAAGAAGAAAGAAAAATTGTCTTTTTAAAGCATGGGTTTGATGTTGCTTATTAATGGTATTTTAGGTTAAATCATGTTATTCATGCTTCTAGGGTTGGTTAGGCCATATGATATATTGTCATGAGTCAAGAGAATCAACATCATGATTATAAGATCCTTTTGGGCAAGATATACCTTGTAAAATAATTTATTTTTCAGTCTAGAAGGTCTTGGAAACCTCCAAATTACAAATCGACTCTGGTAGCTACAAGTTAGCCTAAATTAAGGATTTCAGCCCCTTGGAAAGGATAGAAATATAGGCAAATTTGACGTGATTTGGCACACTCGGACAAGTTCAATCTCTCAAGAAATAGTTCAATTTGAAGTTGGGGAGACCAAGAAGGCTAGAGCGAAGATCAAGGAAGAAAAATAAGTCTTGAATATTTGTTTATGGGCTCTATCTCTCTCACACATGCAAAGAATCAGGGTTTCTATAGCTTCAAGAAAGGACGAAATTGCAGATACGAGTTTCAGAAGATGAAGTTGTAGAATTAAGTAGTTGGAAGGGCGAATATTCTGATGTGACTTTGTTGACCTTGGAAGACATTGTCTTGCTTAAAGGAGGATCTCTTGAAAAACTATCTTGTGTCATAATTAGGGTTTATGCAACAACTACATGATCAAAGTTGCAGGTTTGAAGTTGTGGTAAGAAGCTGGTTGATGTAGGATTGGGCCTTGTTGATTTGATCCTAATGGAAGGGTTTCTTGAAGGGTTGACTTGGTACTTGGAGGAAGGACTTGGTCTAGGGTTTGGGTCTTGATTGTCTCATTTAAAGTAAATTCTATAAGAAGATAAGGATTTTTTTGGGTTTTGCCCTTGGAAGGATTTTTCCTTGGCTTAGAGCCTAATTTTTGTGTCCATTGCCTTTACTGTATCATTCTTGATATTTGTTTGATGAAAAGATCTAATAAAGAAGACACAATAAGGTAAGTAAAGTTCACAAGAAAATAATAAGGTTAAGGAAAATCTGAATTAATAAGCTGCCATATTGCATTTTCCAACATTATGAGCACATACAAAATGCAATTTTTATTTCTATTAATAAAAAATATGATTTTTTCTTTGAAAAAAATGATTCGACACTTCCCATAGTGCATCCTTTAACTTCCACGGCTCTCCAAATGAATTCTCTAGCATTTGCACTAGAACATGCTAATCATTATTTAATCCATTCACCCCCATAATGCATTTTTTGACATTTATATCTCCCCATGATAATAAAATGAAATGGTAATATCAGTTTGATTTGACCGTCTCCATTGTGCATTCTCTAACATTTGTGCCTTCCCACAATAGTAAAATTACATGATAATCATAAGCTGATTTGACCGTCACCATGATGCATTATCTAACACCTATGCCTCCCCATAATGGATTCTCTCACCTTCATGCATCCCCATGATAATAATATCACATGGTAATCATAAATTGAGCTTACCCATCCAACATGTGTACGACAAGTATAATCTCAATAGAATATCCAAATATAATGCCAAGCCTTAGAAGTTTATAGCTCAAAAAGAGGTTCAATGTCTAAAAAAGTTACAATTACAATACCAAACCAAATTATTATTTTGTTCAAAAACCTACAAACACTACAAAAAAAATTAGTAGAGTCTTTTTCCAGGTTTCTTCAAATTTGGAAAGATGATTTCCTATTACTAATTTGTAGTTGAATATGATATAGTTAAATTCAAAATTGGACCTACTTACACCTATACAAATTTTATTTGATTTCGTCATGATTTGTTAATTCTAATTCATTTCTACCCCTAAACCCCAACTCAAACAATTATAACCCTTGTAACACCTAACCCACACAACCCCTATAACCCCTAATTAGCCTCTAAACTCATAATACCCAACCTTTTTGACACTTACAGGTCATAACCTCTAGTAACCACCAAAATATTTACATTTATTCCACATAACACCTTAATATATAATATATATGTACAAATATTATAAACGATATATTATACTTTATATTTAAAATATGTATTATATATATTACAAATTTTCATTGACATTTCTATTGTAGCACCCAAAACTAAAGCAAAACTCATTCACATAGTGTGAGTAACTAGCTACCCTCTACTTAGAGAAGTGACACTTAGAAAAGAGACAAGCCAACCAACAAACATCCTTAGATATGGAGAAGAGAGGAAAACACATAGAGAAGAGACAAGAATTAGTAATCCTTAACCACAGGGGACCACAATCTAACAATCTTAGCATGGAAGGGGACCAACTTGTTGCCTAAACCATTGAGTCCACAATCATATCTTGATTTTGGTACCAAAATAAAGATGGAGGGAGAAGAAGTGGTATGTTTGTTGTCTTTTGGTGCAATAGGGAGTTCATTTAATGCTTAGTCACTTATAGCTTTGCACATTTCCTCCCAAATCCATTTAATTCCTCAATCATGGTTGTTTTACATCATTTTCATTAGGTTTTCCATGAAATTGCAAACAACCTCTCCTCATTGTACTTTTCATGTGATTTATATGGTTGGATTAATTGTTTAACCTACCTTAGTAGTTGTTGGTTCTGTTAGTGTCAGTCTTTACAGCCTTCCTCCAGTGATCAAATGTGCTCTTACAAAGTTATTTTGAAGTGTCAAGGTCAAATTTTGTCATTTCAGTGAGTTTTCAAGCAAAATTTGGTCACTAGGCATTAGGTCTAGGGTTTGCTTT
>APFE030156310.1:0-12726 GCA_000404065.3 Pinus taeda
TTGTTGTAGCCACGATTGTTGTTGTAGGATATAGGAGCATCATTCTTCTTAGGGAAATCTCAGGCATAGTGACCTCTCTTATGACATTTAAACATTGAATATGTAATAGTTCCTTGTCCTTTGTCATTCTTCTATTAGATTCCCTAGATGTTGGAGCAATATTTCTTTCATTATATGGCCTTCCACTTCCTTTCCTCTTCTTATCTTAAGCATAAAACCTAGAGGGTTCTCTTTCTTCATGCCTTTGAATTCTACCTCTAAAAATCATCTTGGTCTCTTCTTGAGTACACATGCCCACTAGTTCATCAAATGTTGGGAACTTTTCATCATTTCTAATAGTTGTAATAAATGTTTTCCAGATCAGAGGAAGGCATCCAAGTGCAATGAGTACCAACTCCCTATCAAATATAGATTCTCCAACAATCATTAATTGGTCCTTGAGTTGATATATTCGCATGAAATATTATTGCATAGTCTCCCCCTTGTTCATTTTGATTTCCTTGAGTTGATTCTTCAAGGAAATAATATGGTTCAAAATGTTGACCTTACACATCCCAACCATATTAACATAGATTTTGTTGGACTTCTTCAAGTTTGAAATATAAGTATATGATATCTTAAAGAAACAATAATGATTTTCTTAACTTTTATTTCACCTTTCTTGTACTTGACCTTGACAGCAGCAGAATAATTTTTTAGAGGCTCGGGTATCCTTCCTTCCACATATTCCAAGACATCATTTTCGTCGAAGGTCACTTCCAAAACTAATTTTCCCAGAAAAAAATGATGATTCATTCAGCTTCTCTTCTTCCTTGAAGTATGAGGTAGAAATCTTCACCAAGTCAAATAATATTCTTCAAGTCTCTTCAAAGGTGATTTATTTTGTCTCTTATCTCCTTGTTCTTTTCTTCACTTCAACTCTGATACCATGTTAATTTTCCAGTGTTCTATGCTTAACACAATCACTTATTAAAATTAATCTTCTATTAGCAATCACTATACAATAAATTCAATCTTCAAGACACAATAAACAATTGTAGATAGAGACATAAATAAATTCACAATAGAGGATAGCTAAGAACAATAGATACACAACAGATTGGTCAAAGACCAAGGGAAAACCCCACAAGAGGGAAAACCCCTTCAAAATTATTCTTCTATTAGATTGTCATCAAATGTTCAATAGAGATATGTAATTTCCAAGTACATCAAAAATGAGTCAAAGGTAAAATCCTTGATTAGTCCAATCAACCATCTAATATCCAATCAATGATGAGCCCATGAAGTTGAATCTGGTCAAAATTAAAATATGCAAATTTTGGTCAAATTCCATAGTAGTCAAAGATGCCCTAACCACTCTTGGTAAATGGTCACATAAGCCTCCAAAAGTTTAGGTGAATGAAGTAGGAAACTCAACCTATTTTCCTCATTCAAACTTGATCAAAGTAGTCCCAAAATATGCTTCTAAAATTGGTAAAAATCAAAGTCAACCCTACAGTCAAATGGTAGCCTCAAGTCTATTTTCAAACATTGTAAAAGTTCATAGGAAAATCCATCCTCCTTGCTCCTGAATTCACATCTAAGACAAATCTAAAATCCAAAGTCAAACCATGCCCAAAATCACAAAAGTCAATGTTGGTCAAAGGACCAAATTAGAATGTCAACGCAACAAACAGAAATATCTTCATTCCCTTCACATGTGTGAACTTAGACCTGCAATTCCAATGTTGTACAAACCAATCAAGTGAATATGTGATGTGTGAATGATGCCTCCAAGTGATGTGAGATGTGGTCTATTTATATGAGGTTGATGAGGATGAATTTCCTTGCCCAGACAGACTTGTACTTTTATGAAGATGTGGGTTTCACATTAAAAATAATATTTTTCCTTGTGAAAATTAAATTCTTCCAAGGGCTAGAATGGTCTTCTCTAGATTAGGAATCATTCCAAAAGGAGGGAATTTATCCTTCATCTGATAAAATTCAACATGGAGAAGTGGTCTCTTTACCCATATTTAGATTATCCACTAATGAGCCTTCCCTTGAAGTTGACTTTCTTCTCCTGAAAGTGATTTGAGACTCTCTTTATAGTGGTATCCTGGTATGGGTGTCAATGATGTCTATAAGTTCTAGAAAACTAAGTGGAAGCTTGTGTAGTTTTGGATGAAGGTGAAGTGAACTTATGACATCCTGTTTCAGTTGTCAATATTGGACAAGTTTCCTCTCGTAAGCACTCTGTGTCAAGCACTAGATTCTAGATCGAGGGTAACAACTACAAGTAAATGTGGTTGTAGCTTGTCCAAGTCTGGGTGGAGAGTTAGATTCTCAATCTCAGTTGCTAGATCTATTACAATATAAGTATTTTCTTATGTCTTTTTGCATGTGATTATCATGTCTATATTTATTGTGCTAAAATAATGTAATGATAAAGTTTAGGATTGTTTTTTCCTACATGAATTGAGGAACATAAATATCTTGTGTAAGTATTCTGAGGAATGGTTATTTCCTATGAATATTTCTAAGCTAGAAACTATCCTAGGATTGCCTGAGGATGAAGAGATGGGAGTCTTTGCTATTAATTTATTAATTGCACTAATGTGTTGAATATATAGTCATTGTGTTGATAAATTTCTCATGTTAACAAAAAGGAATGTGACTACCTGTATAGAAGTGCTTCCTGGATGTTTTCTTTATGGAATGGGCTTACTCTTGTATCCATCTTAAGCCTATAAATTGGTATAAATGACCTATATATGAAGAGGTAGACAATATATGTTAATTAATTCGACAATTGTGTGAAAATGATGTGGTTAGTAAGCCTTAGTTTATAAATTGTAAGGTGCATGAGGAATATCATTTATGTGTGTGTGTGTGTGTTTTTGTGCGTGTATGTGTGCAATGGATTAAAGGCCATGGTCGAGTCTCAGTAAAGCTCATGAGGGATATCTCAAAAGGACTTGATTACACCCTTGTATATCTATAAACCATCCGTTAAAGGCCTTGGAAAAGGCCCTTATACGTGCATTATCAGTTACTGAGGGCAAGGTTTGGATTCTTAAGTCCAAGGCACGGGACTTCGAAAGGAAATGGCTTAACCCTCTTCAATTTTGTGACTAACTACGGTGATCAGGTGCTTAAACAAGGAGAATTTTAGGTCATCTAGAGTTGAAAGCATATAACCTCCCACGTATCCCATAGGTTCCACCCCATATAATTCATTGGGAGCATAGGGAAATCCCATCGGGATTTTATTCCCAGGGTGACTTGGCGTAGTGGGGCTCGTTGGATACCCCCAACAACAAAAAAACAAAGGGAAAAACTTGAATTCCCCTATAAAGTGAAAGTCCATGATTCAAGTAATTGTAACTTATGGCAAGACCCAGGATGATGAGGCACATGACAAGCAAAGAGGGTGATGTGGTGCCCTTTTAGTATGCCATGTGGTACCTTATTTTAGCCTTTTCATGGATCCAAGAGAACTCAAATCACCTGACATGTGGTACTCTCTAACGAGGCTATGTGGATGGTACAATGCCATCTAACGTCACCCTCGCATTAAATTTTGATGATGTCACCTCAATGTCATAGACCCTGGAGATTTCTAGTGAAGGAATTATGGAAACTCCTAGGATTTTTTTATAAGGGGACATGGCAAGGTGGTCCAATAGATGCATCATATTGGCACAAGGAAACCTCATGTCCATGTCACCCCAAAAGCGTAAAAGGACCAAATCATCCTGGCAATGTTAAATTGCATCGTAAAGGGAATGGTTGGGCTGATGTGGAAGGGTGGATTCGAGAGTGCATTTGTAATGAAGGCATCGGTACATGTTAGAAGTGGGGTCCATGAGGATCCATGCAATCCTAAAAGGTTCACCCAAGAATATTCGACGGGGGATTGTAGGAGGAATTCTGAGGATTTAATCTATGGGATGAGGTGGAAAGGAAAGGTTCATGTGACATTTGTAAGGATTAAAAGGGTGTCACCCTTATAATACATCATAGACATGAACTGTAGATAAAAGGGTCATGACTTGGTATCAGCAGGTCAACAGCTGCCACTTGCCAATGACATGGTGTATGTCTTGTAAAGTCACATGGGTGTTGTTGAAAGAAACCCCTTATTAGGAAAAAATACTTTTGAAAGAAACCCCTTACCACAAACCTAGCCTTATACTTATCAATGCTTCCATCAATTGCATGTTTAATCTTGTATACCCATTTTGAAGTGACAACATATTTGTCTCTAGGACTATGAAAATTTTCCCAAACATCACTCTTCATTATGTACGGGTTTTCTTCTTGCATTGCTTTCTTCCATTCTTAATGTTCAACTACCTTATCATAAGTCATGGGTTTTGCTTCAATGATTTTGGTTATGTAATTTTCATATCTTGAATACTTCTTAGGTTTCTTGATTTCTCTAAAAGTTCTCTTTGTTGTTCCATTTCATTCAGCTTCCTGTGGAGTTGTCCTCAACCAAGGTGGTCTTTTGTGAATTTTTGGAATGATGAATTATTGCACAAGTTCACTTGGTCCTTCAAATTATTCATGATTGGTAGTAGGTTCTTGAATATTGTCATGCCTTTTTACTTCTTCATAGATGGGTTCTTCTTCCTCATTAGAATAAACATGAATGTCCTTGGACTTCTTATATGAAATTCTTTCATCAAAGATAACATCATAACTTACTTCAATTATTTTATCTTCCTTGATTTAGACTCTATAAACTTTCAATGAAGTATTATATCCAACATAGATGCCTCTTACACCTATAAGGTACAATTTCTGTTAGAAAATCAAAAGGCAGAAAAATATTTTCTTACTTAGATAATATCTTGTGATAATTTTATGTTGTCTTATTTTATCTTCTCTTCATCAAGAAACTATCAAATCAAAATAACGTGAAGATCGCAATAGAGCACAGTATGTAGGCTCTCACCCAGGGAAAAAACCCTCTTCTAAGGGAAAACCCAATTAAACGCTTCTTCTACTATAGAACCAAATCAAAATGAGATGACTAGTACTTCACCAGGACTTCCACGAAACAGCAAGTCATCCCTCCAAAAATATCTTCAAGGATTTAAAGTGTTCTTCAAGATGTTTCCTTCAAAGAGTTAAACTCTTCCTTCAAATTTATTTTATTCAAGAGTCAAAGTCTTCCTTCAATGATATTTTCTTTAAGAGTCAAAGTCCTCCTATAAGGAGTCAAGTTCTTCCTTCAAGATGATTCCTTTAAAGTGTCAAGGTCTTCCTTCAAAAAATCAAGGTCAATGAGAGTTAAAGAGTTTTTTCTATAGCTAGACAAATATTTTGGCTTCCTACTTCAGGTCTATAACTCGACCTGCAATCTTTGGCCCTATAATTGACACAGATCCCAAGAATTTTGCATGTGTGAACATGATTAGGTCATTATTAGGGCTTCTTCTTCTCTTTCAATTGGATTCTTCTTTGTCTTCTAGCCTTCGTTCTTGATTTTCTTCTGATTCTAAGTGCAAATCGAACTTTCTTGATTGAGATCACATTAGGTCAAACCTTCCTCTAATATATACTCATCTTATGGGGTTGGATGGGCTTCTTTTGGGCCGACTTCACTGGTAGGGGCGACTTGGTGTTGGGATTCCAAAAATGACATTTTAAAATCAAATTTAATATTTATTTCTTAATACAACATGCCCACAAGGGTATTAGACATATGATAATGACTATATTGACTCACATTAGAGGAAATTTCAGCCTAAAAGTAACCATGAAATTTTCACTTAATTTCCATGTCATAATATGTAAACCAATCAAAATCCTTTAAATTTAAAAAGAGGTAAATGTCCTAAATAATTGTAAATTGTTTAATTTGGGCATCCCTAAAATATTTTATTATTAATTTAGGTATCAGTGAAATATTTTAATATTAATCTCGGTATTCGTGAAATATTTTATTGATTTTATTTACCTACCTTATTCATATGAATTAGAATATCAAAAAAGTTATTAATGCAATGTAAATATTGATATTAGTGAAAAAATATAAATTAAAAATGGTTGACCGTTTTCTTTAATAACTATGCCCAAAAAAAGACCAAAAAAAATATTTATATATAAAATGTATATAGACAGTTAAATATAAAAACTAAATATATAAAGTTATAGTTAAAAATAAAATATAATTATAGTTAAATGCTTAAAAAAGTAGTAAATATAAAATACAATAGAATAGAAAATAGTTAAAAATAAAGATATATAGGTGAAAAAATGTATTCCTGAAAAGGACAAATTAAGAACTTGATTTCGACCAATATATAACCTAATAGTTATAAGTAGTCAATAATTATAGTTAAAAAAATAGATAAATGTAAAAAATTAAAAATAAAACACAAAAAACATAATTCCAAAAAGTAAAAATTACCCGCAAAAATATAGAATATATAGTTAAATATAAATAGTAAAAAATGTATTTCAAAGGCAACAAAACATACCAGATTCTAACAAAAAAAATATACATATATAGTTAAATATAATAGATATTAAATAGTTAAAATAGTTAAAAAAACATATCTCAAAAGGACAAATTACCAGATTCCGACGAAAGAATAATTATTTTGTGAAAATTGTGGCTGTTAGTTGGAATTTCGTCAAAAAGGCACCAAACAAAAAGTTAAATTAATATATATTTATTACATAGTTAAATATAATAGTTAAATTTAATTATAAATATATATTGACAATTATTTTAATAAAGTTGTCATAGATTAAGGGATTGTGATAAAAGAAAAAACAAAAATAAATATATTAAAAAAATTATTAAATCTCATGTTAATAAATGTTGTGGAACATAGATAAAAGTAAAATAATATTAAAAATTTGTCTACATGACATTTTTTATTAATTTCTTTATTTTTCCTTAGGAGTCCACTTTTAGGTTGAAATTTCCTCTAATGATAAACCCTAGAGCATGGAGAACATGCTAAACCTAATTGAAAAAAAATAAAAATGGAGCATGAAACCCATGCTTTCAAAATTATATTTGGTATTTTTCTTTTGCTTTTACAAATTACATAATATTAATTAGGAATACAGAGCATGCTTACATTTTCCAACACTCCCTCTCAACTAGGGAGGTATTCATAATTAAATAAATAGTACAAGAATGACCTCAAATTGAAATGTTCTAAGAAGAGTATCACCAACAACATATGCAATGCTATAAATCTTTTGATACCATCTAGGCTGACTGCTAAGTTATCAAGGTACCATCTAGGATAATTGCCAAGGTACCAACTCAACAAGGATACAGAGGTAATCTAGGCTACTTGTCAAGACATTAGGTGTCATATAGGCTACATTCCAAGATACGTAACTCAACAAGGATCCAAGTGTCAACTAGGCCACCTGCCAAGACACCATCTTAACAATGATCCAGGTGTCATCTAGGCTACCTGCCAAGACACTAACATGGATCTAGGTACCATCTAGGTTATCTGCCAAGGTACCAACCCTCACATGGATCTAGGTATCATCTAGGCTACCTACAAAGATACCAAATCGGAGTACCATCATATAGGTTGACCAGCCTAAGGTACAACAACTCATCACTTCTTTTAAAATAGGAGATATCAACTAATTTATGCATGCTTTTCAAATATACAGATTTAGTCAAAATATCAAGTACCTTCCCATTAGTTTGAATATCTTGTAGCTTCACATTCCCATCTTATACCAACCTAAATATGCTTAGACCTAGCATGAAACATGAGTTCCTCTATCAACCTTATGTTGCTTTGTTTATTAAAATATATAATATTGAGATCCATTGATCCTCCAAATAAATCAAATAGAAGCTTCCTAAACCAAATGACTTCCTTTCATAAGCAGCGTCATCCTTTAATCAATAATATTCCCATTAGATGGAAAAATTCAATATCATCAAAATTTATATAACTCCCTCTTTCTATCATGCACATTATTATCATAAGGTCATCATCAAGCATGAGATTTGATTATTATTTTTGTTATTGCAATTTCTCATCTAGTTTTCATAATCTACCTATAAGTCTCATCAACAAGTACAACCAAGAACAATATACAAATAAAAGAACATGATGTCAAATCTGTTAGTCTAGGGTTTTTTCTTATATCGGAAACATTTTGGTCCTAGGGTTTTGACATGGGCTCCTAAGATCCATCTTCTACCCATCTTTAGGGTTTAGTGAAAACCATAGAACCCTACAAAAACCTCTATTAGCTAGAAAACCCTAGATTCCATATCCCAATAATTAGTGATTCATAGATGAAACAATAAACGAGTGTTAGGGTTTTTGTTTTCTAGGGTATACTTCTATCTAAGCTTCAAAAACCCCTAAACTCAAGATCTACAAAGTAGCTTCAAAAAACTAATAGTATAAATATTTTCAAATAATCACAAAGACATAATATAGAAAACATACCTCAAGCAGTCTTCTCCTTCCTTTTGGATTGTTTTTCTGAGACTTATGTTACTTCCGTTATGCTAGAATTACGTTCTAGTAGATGATCCATGTGGTCCTTGTGATGCCATAATATTTTTGTGATCCTTTTGATCCTTGTGATGCCATAATGTACTGGATGATTGATTTCAACAAAGATACTTCTTATCAGTGCTTCCATAAGTGCAATTCTTTATTGTTTATTTAAGAGTTGAATTACTCCCTTTAAATCTAGCCATAATATCTGACTTCATTTACCTAAAATCTTCTTCAGTAAAATCATAAAGGAAAGGTTATAATTGAGTAAAAATAAAGCTAGATATACATGAGAAATTCAAAACAATGTAATGGAAAAGGATATAGATAGAATACTTATCTTTTGTGAACAACAGTGGCTTCCTCTTAATCTTGAATTGATCTAGACATCCTTGAGATAAACCTTATCTTAGTACAAGTCTAAAAATTTTGGACAGTGACTCTCTTATTACTAGGCTAGCAAATCCAAGAGGGACATAAACTAACCCTACAAAATGATCCTATGAAGGTTTCACAAAACCTAAAGACCTAGAATTAAGGGATATAAAATATTGGCAATCATTAAGACTTCAAGTCTCTTCTTGATTAATAGTACAAGTATTTGACATCAGAATATTCTCCTTTGGCTTTCTTTGATGGTTCTTTAGTATCATCAACGTTAGCATGATCTCTTTCTATTTTCTTGTTATCATTTTATTTTTTAGGACATTGGTTTCTATAGTGCCTAAATTTGTGACATTCAAAACATTGAAATTTTTTATAGATAGGTCTTCTTGTGATGATTTCTCTTTGAACCTTTGTCATATTTCTTATTTCCTATTTTCATTTTGAAATAGCATGAATAGGAATTTGAGATATCATTTTATCCTTCTTGAATCGATTGTATTAGAGAAATTTGAGTTTCTTCTTGAGTACATGTAGACCATATTTCTTCAAATGATGGAGTTTTTTTCCAACTATTGATGCCAAGTGTAAAAGAATTCGATGATTTGGGGAAACCTAGAATGGTTTATATTACAAGTTCCTTATCAGTAATAATTTCATCATTTGCTTATATTTTATCCCTTATATGATAGATATACACAAAATATGAAGATATAGTATTTCCCTTTCTCATCTTGATAGTTTGAAGCTCATTCTATAGGCTTGAAACTTGGCGAATATTTTTATTGTGAATAGTTTGGAGAGAGCTTCATACATTTTCTTTGAGGTATCTTGAGTGGATATGTGTTAGGTCCCTATACTACTAGTGTAACTCCTTATTGTTATTAGTGCAACCCCCTTATTGTATTATTGTGCCCATATAGTCATCATGTTGTTATTATTATGCCTCATAGAAGCCCACGATTGTTATTGTTGTGCCCCTACAATATTATTATTATGTAGGCTCTGATTGTATTGGGACCCCTTAGACTCCTATATATAGAAAGGAGGTATTTTCATTTGTATCATCCAAGAATTTTTCATTTGTGTAATGTAAAGGAGGTTGCCCCCTCGAAGAGGTTGATTTTTAAGTCATTGAACTATCTTTTCTATCTTTCTGTGAGTTGGTTTCATAACATTTGCTATCAGAGCTTTGTATTCTAGGGTTTCACTACTCCAAACAGGTCATCATGGCATTTTCTCTATAACTTTTTCTCTACGAAGTTTCAGAAGCTCAAAAAAAACCCATTTGAGTTGAAATCATTCTGAACCTCACGTCTCAATTTCATATCTTGTATCACTATATTTTCGGATATATGATCTTAGGAAGTTAGGGTTTTGCAAGCTCTGTAATTCCATCGCAAATAGGTCGTCGTGGAATTCTCGCTATAATTTTTTTTATATGAAGTTTCAGACTCTGAAATTAAAACACGTCTGAGCTGAAAACTTGATGAAGCTTGGGCCCAAATTTCAAATCTTGTTTTGCTATATTTTCGGAGATAGGGTCCAATACAGTTAGGGTTTTTGCAGGCTCCCGAATTACATCCTGTTAATTTTAGGTATGTTCTATGCTAGAGAAATTTATTTCAATTTTCACAATTAGCTCAATATCTTTTCCAGATTAGCAATCACATCAGCATTAAAGTAAATTGTAGATAGAACATAAATATCAATCGCAGAAGACAAGCCAAGACAAGAGGACACAAGATGTGGCGTTAGCTAGGGACAAACCCCAATATGGGGAAACCCTTGATCAATTATTCTTATATGTTCTTAAATAGTTCAGTAGAGAGAGAGATAGTATGTTTACAACAGAAGTGAACATTTTGACTTATCTAGATAAGAGCATAGATCATCTCTAAGAAGATGATACATGAGATCAATTGAAGACATGTTGCTTCAACTAATTCTCCATGGTGACTCCTTCACCTACTGGTGTGCTGAATTTCGTCATCATTTTGCACCTCATCACGCTGCACCATGTCGCACCCATCATCACTATGCTGCATCTCATCATGCTTCATTAATTATGACTATACCCATCACTATATTGCATTATGTGCAATTGTTTCACCATGTTGCCATCCTGACCTATGTGTTGGTTGCACCTTTTTTGCTTGTTGTCCCTTGCTTGCTTGTTGTCCTTAGCATGCTTATTGTCCTTAACATGCTAGTTGTCCCTTGCATGCTAGTTGTAACATCGCATGCTTGGTGTATATGCTGCTAAGTACCATACAATTGTCCCAATGTTTGTTAGTTGTCCCTTGCATGCTGCTCTCCTTCAGAGACATATGCTCCGACTGTTTCCTTAGTTACTGGCATTTCTGGCAGTTCCGGCTATTCCCGGAAATTCTGGCAGTTTTGGTTGTTCCTAGCAGTTCTGTCAGTCCCGGCAATTCTGGCTTTTCTAGAAATTTCGACATTTCCGGCTTTTCTGGATTTTCCAGCTTTTCTGGCAGTTCTAGCTTTTCCAGCTTTTCTGGCAGTTCTGGCTTTTCCAGCTTTTCTGGAAGTTCCGTCTTTTTCGGTATTTCCAGCTTTTCCAGCTTTTCTGGCAATTCTGACTTTTTCAGCTTCATCCGACAGTTTCGGCTTTTCCAGCAATTCTAAATTTTCAGGCATTTCCAGCTTTCCCGACTTTTCCAGCAATTCTAGATTTTCTGGCTTTTTGAAAAACATATATCTTATTCTCCCATAACTGCATTTAGATCTAGGGCATGTTATCTAGGGCATTGTATACCCTAGGGCACTCCCCCTAGCTCTCATCTTCATCAAAACCAAAACAAGATGAAGTGAGATCACAAGAGTGAGTGTGTGTGTGACAAATGACTTCAAGTCCTCCTCTATTTATACTAAAACGTAGAGGTTGAATAGACATGACTGTTGGGCTTTTGAGCCTACATAAGTTGCTGGCCGACTTGATAGTTTGTCCATAATCAAAATAAATTCATATCTTCATAAATACTTATCGGAATCGGATGATCTTTAGATCAATCTTACGCCTCTCGATGAGAGGGATCCAAGAAAAATGTCAGTTGCCATAAATAAGATGACCCACATGGAGTTTGGCCCTAGTTGCCAATTTTAACACTCCCTCTCAACTAGGGAGAACTACATCCGTTGATCCATATGTTCGACTGTACTATCTTTGCCATCAATTCCCTACACTGCTCTTCTCTGCTCTGAGATGTTGAGCTCTACTCTGTTGAGCTCTACTTTTCTCTGCTCTGCTCTACTCTGCTCTGCTCCACTGAACCATGAAGAAGAAGAATTGATCGAGAATGTCTCATACCATTCTCTACTGACCCGAAGTCAGTGTCATCTTAAGAGAGTGTGTCACATCACTCTTATAGACCCGAAGTTAGTTTTATTGATCCCAGATCAATTTCACAAGATAGTGTCTCAAACCACTCATACTAATCCCAGATCAATTTCATTGATCCCAGATCAATGGAGGTCATTCTAGCATAGGGAGTATGGTAGATAAAACAATGCGTCCATCAATAGAACTACTATGGTCCCTATCCTCATTCCCCTTCTCATTGATTAGAAGAGAGGTACTTCCCATGAGTCCCAGACTACATGGGTAGGATGCCTCGACAGGAGAACGAATCATCCTATCAGTGGATGCCATGGAAAACAAATCATCATGGCCTACAGTCACCAAGGAGAACAATTCATCCTGACCCACAAGAGAACGAATGTTATGAAACCAGCTCAAGAAAAGATAGAAAAGATAGATCAACGACTTAGAATTCAGCCTCTTCGAGGGGGCAACCTCCTTTACATTACATAAATGAACAATTCT
>APFE030156315.1:0-21508 GCA_000404065.3 Pinus taeda
AAAGAGAAGTGTAATATCGCTTTATCAATTACTTCGTTCAACTATTTGAACGAAGCAATTATCATTTAAATGAATGTCCTTGTTTATTGCATAGTGTCATCTATATGCCTATCAGCAAACATAGATTATTAAACATTGCACTTAAAGAATAGAAGCTTCACGGGATAAAATAGTCATTTATGTTTTTCATTCATAGAATAAGTCCTCCATTTATTATCACTTGTTAGAAAACCAATCATTCATTTACCCCCTTTTATTCACTATTGGGAAACTAGTCCCATTATATCCAGTCGGAGCCACCATCCCAAACGGAAAAGGAGTTGTATTAAGGTCTGGATCGGGTGGTTATCCCTCGATGTTGATGTAACGATTTCCGGGGAATCAACACTACCTACAATGCTTCTTCATAACATTCTGGTTCACCACAATCAGTTAATAATACATAATATAATGAAGGAGAGTATCGTTTAGGGGGTCTACTTATCTTGGTAGATCTTCTAACACCACTTTCAGGTGTTTAAGGTGCTTTTTGTTGTTGTGGTTGTTGTTCTAGCTGTTGATCGTTATGATTTTTAGGCACCATCACCTTTCCTGTGATATCATCAAGCACTGTGTATTCTCTTTTTTCTTTTTCCTGTTTATTTTCCTGCAACTGATTCTTATACGAGACCTTTTCATTGAATATTACATCTCTGTTCCTAATGATTTTGTGATTTTCATAATCATATAAGCGATAACCAAAATCATTAACACCATATCCAATAAAGGTACATTTCTTTGATTTGCCTCAAGATTTGTTCTATTTTCTTTATTAATGTGGACAAAGGATTCACAACCAAAAGTCTTTAAAAATGAATAGTTTACCTTTTTACCTATCCATGCCTCCTTTGGAATACCACCATCCAAGGAACTTGAAGGCCCTCTATTTATTAGATAAAAAACAATGTCTACAACATCTACTCAAAATTGTAAAAGCAATCCTTCATGCAATCTCATGCACCTTGCATGCTCTATGATTGTCCTGTTCATCCTTTTTGACACATCATTTTCTTGTGGGGTTCCTGGAACCGTCTTCTCTCTGCGAATTCCATTCTCTGAACAATACCTATCAAACTCTTTGTTGCAATTATCTTATCTGAGACACTTCAACCTTTTCCCTGTCTCATTTTCAGCCAAAGCTTTCCATCTATTGAAAGTATCAAATACATCAGATTTATTTTGAATACAATAAATCTAGGTTTTCATGGTTGCATCATCAATAAAAGTAACATAATAACGAGAGCCACCAAGAGATGATACCTAAGCAGGTCCCCATACATCTATATGCACAAGCTCTAATTTTTCACTCTTCTTTTATTTCCCAACTCTAAGAAATCTGACTGTCTTATGTTTTACATAAACACAACTTTCACATAATTTTAAATCAACATGCTTCAAACCTAGCAACAAATTTCTTGAGTGAAGAATCTGCATCCCCTTCTCACTCATGTGCCCGAGCCTATCATGCCACACTACCGTATCTTCTCCTGTAGAGTTTAAAGCATTAACAGAAATAGAAATACTATTGCATATGTACAATGTACCAACCTTTTCTCCTTTCGCTATTACCAGGGATCCTTTAGTGACCTTCCAGGTTTTATCTGTGAAAGTAGTTACACAACCTTCACTTCCCAACTGCCCTGTTGAAATCATATTTTTTTTAAGATCTAGAGCATTCCTTACCTCCTTCAATAACCATTGATTTCCATTCTACTCTTTTATGAAAACTGTACTCATTCCAACGATTTTACATAGGTTTATCATCACCCAATCAAACCTATCCAAAATATCCTTGAACAAATTCATGAAAATGTTTCTTGTGAGGTGTCGCATGGAACGAGGCCCCTAAATCTACGACCCAGGCATCAATAATATTTTCTAGTGAAAGAATCAAAGCATTTTGTAACACATCACCTGTTACATTCACTTCATGATTAGTTTCTTGTTGAACGTCTCCTTCTTTTCCCTTCTGAGACTTGTAATCTTTATTCAGTGTCCTTTCTTCCCACATTTCCAGCACACTATCCTCAATCTAGATTTGGATCTGCCTTTACTTGACTTACTGCGATATCCAGGGCCCTTTCCTCATTCCATTTTTCTTCCCGTAGTCTCTGCAATCAAAGCATTACCTGATGTCTCACCAGAGCTTTTCCGGCACATTTCCTTACTAAGGATTGCACCGACAGCATCATCAAAATTTAAAATACTAGACCCATAGACAGATTTACTAATGGCCATAACTAAACCATTCCAAATTTTTGGCAAGGAGCATAGAAATAATAAAACCCTAACTTCATCATTAAAATTTACCCCTACAGAACTTAACTGAGTTGTAACTGTATTAAAATCATTTAAATGGTCTGCAATAGATCCACCTTCTGACATCTTCATATAAAATAAACGCTTCATAATAAATACCTTATTTGAGGCCGATGGTTTTTCATATAGTTTGGCCAATGCCGACATTAAACCCTCTATTGTCGTTTCTTTTGAAATATTAAATGCTACTGATGCCACTAGGCATAGCCGTATTGTTCCAAGTGTCTTTCTGTCGAGAATATCCCATTATGTGTCTGTCATACTCGTCGGCTTCTTTGTCTTTCCCCTCAATGGTGGGTACAGATCTCTCTGATACAGATAATCTTCCATCTGCATCTTCCACAGCTGGTAGTTTTGACCGTTAAATTTTTCGACCCTAAACCTACCATCTTCCGTCATTGCTCTTAATCGAACCAGGAACCCTTATCTCCTGCGAGTTTATCAACCAAATAAACCTTCAGCTTTGATACCAATTGTTAGAATATTATATATTATAGAGCAATGGAACACATAAAATATTGCAAAAATATAAACACAAAAAACACATCAAACAAGAGAGACACAGATATACGTGGTTCACCTAGTTTGGGCTACGTCCACGGAGAAACAACCAATCCTTCTTCTATTATATTATCCAGCAAACTGAAGAGATAAAGCCTACAGTAGATCCGCTATAACTCCCTCTCCGCTCTCAATCTCGTCTCTCTTCCTCACTCAGAATACAAATCTACATAGACACAATACAATTCCCTCATATATAGTGAGGGATTGCCTTCTATGGCAACAAACCCTAAACTAAACATAACTTTTACTGTCAAATCATTCGCATAATGAACGACCCAAATTGATTAGAAATTACTAGACTTTTACAAGGCAATTTTACATCTATTTTTAGCTTCGGGGGTGCTGCCCCCAAACCCCCACCGGGGGACCTCTGGTCCCAAGACCCCTCAGCCATGGGGGATTACAAGTCCCCCTGCACCAGCCCCATGTGGAGGGGTGTACAGTCTCCCTAAGGTATACATCTGGCTGAAACCTTTGAGTACAGAAGATAATCAGGCTCCACACCCAGCATTTCACCTGCCATCTAGCTTGTTTGGCATCTAGAATTCAGGTTCCAAAATATCCACCCTAAAGTTTTTTGCCGAGGTTACAGTGGAAATGTTTGGAAATATGACCAGGATTGCCATTGATTCCTCCCATAAAAAATGTACGGAAAATTTCTAAAGATTGTCTTTAAATCTTCCTTTGCCATTTTACCTGTCATCATGGGTTGACTTTCGCATTTAGTTTAAAATTTTCCACAATTTTTTTTGGCAAGCTTCAAAAGAAACGTTTCGTAGTACGGATTGTATTTCCATTAATTCATGCTTGCAAAGAATTTCTGGAATTACCATTAAGTGATTCAATGTCATCTCCAAATATGTATTTTCTGCTTAAAAGGACTTCATTGCTTGTATTTGAGATTCAAATTTCGAAATAACCCTCTTAGTGTGTGCCCATTTCCTAGGATAATTCACAGGTAATTATATGCATGGTAATTTTTGTGAGTCTTTTAGGCACACATCATCATTCCAAATTCACTACCATTGTAATTCAAACTTTCAGGTGTAAGTTGCTTATCCCGAGATGGGGTTGAATGCATTTGGTCAAGAATTAAATGTGTTTTCGTATAGTGCTTAATAATTGGCAGTGAATCATTTCAAAAATAATTTGCGATATGAATAGTTTGATTGCCATAAGAAGGCTACTTTGCTCGTGGAGAGTTGATGCATCGAAACTAAGAAGATCTAATCAATTTTAATTGAAATATAGATATATCTTTTGAATGCAACCAGCTTGCTAAAAGCCACATGTGTTTTTAAGTCTGCACAACAAAAGATTGTAGATATATCTGCTAAAAGCAGTAAATGCTCATCCCTATGTGCTTTTAACCTAGCAAGACAAAAGAATGAACCTCAATAAGCATTGCATTACAAGTGTAGTGTACTTGGGTTGAATTATGTTTTATTTTGCAGTAGAAAAAGTTATGTTTCTCTCAGAAGAAATTCATTTATTTATTCATGGAAATAAGGATATATATACGCACAGTGTGACAGAGTAGCTTTGGTGTTCAAAGGAATGGTGATTTGGAAAACGAGTTATTACTCCTTGATAATAAGAACATATAACTCAATCCCTTATAATAAGCACATAATTGACAGAGCAAGTTTGGTGTTCAAAACTTTACATGGTTCTGAAATGATCTCGGTTTTTCTTATCAATTGTTTTTCCTTTGTTACTAGAGATGCTAAATTTTAGTTTCTGACAATCACACCATTTATATCACAATATATATATATTTGTGTGATTTGAAATTGCAGGAATAATTCCGATAACCTAAAAATATTCTCTGCTTTATCTTGAAAAATATTGATTGCGTTGTCTTTCTTGTTTTAACTTGAAAAAAATTGATTGCGTTGCCTTCTATGTTTTAACTTGAAAAAAATTGATTGTGTTGCCTTCTATGTTTTAACTTGAAAAAAATTGCTTGTGTTGTCCTCAGTCATGCAGGCAACTAATAGCCTTCTATGTTTGGCTGGTCTTTCATGTGGGCCCCATTGTCTCCCCATGACAAATATGTTACGAAACATATCATTGTACAGACTCCTTTCCGAAGGAAAAGAACTAGTAGAAAACTTCTTCACGAGCTTATTCTCTTCATGTTTTCAATATGATACTCTTCCTCTGAATATTGCTTCACCTGCTAGGAAGCAGCAGAAATCATCCGAGCATAGGGCTTTGAGCATTTCACCAACCATGCCATAAATAAATTCGGTTTCATGACTTAATACACTTGATGGAGGTCAGAAATATCACCAAAATCCATCTTTAGTAGCAATACTGCAATATGCATATTGTTGAATCATTGCTTTAAACTATGATACGAAGGAAATCCCACTCCTGGGATATCCCCATCTTCTAGCAAATGAAGATGTTGCAATCACAATTCACAACAATGTATAGAATCCGGCGCAGCCCTAAATCCATATGCCCTTAACTCCCAAGCGCTAAACCGGTTTAAACCCATATGGCTGCCGCGACGGCATAGTGCTGGAGTCGAACGCAGTAAGGCCTATCAAACCCAGGTCTGGCTACCGATTCTGACTACAATAAGAAAACACCCAAAATAAAATTTGAGCCTTTTACCTCGCTTTCGCTCCACCCCATGAAGAGCAGGGGAATGAGACTGCTTGGATCTCGGATTTCAGCGTGAGTTTCTTTAATAAACAAAGAAACTCCCAATAAATTTCCCCCGATTATATAATTCCACCGTGATGGCTAATTCTGCAGCAACCGACAGATCCTAATTGTACTGCGGACCGATTGACGTATGCTCGACGTCACCTTTCACAGCACCTAGCGTGTTCTTACTTCATCTACCGCAGTTGACATATTCTGAGAAGAGGATCTCAAATTGGTGGAAAGAGTCTCAGAACATTCTAATGTTATCAGAACCCTCTGCATGGCCTGAAGGACCCAGAACAGAGATGCGACAACTTAATGACAGGAATTCTCATTACGTCGACTGGCCTGAAGTGGCAATGAATCGAGACTAATCGAAATTGTAAAGCTTTATGTTAGCAAAATACCTAAATCCCAAATCCACTATGAACAGAATTAAATATGGCCAGGCTGATATTGATTACAGTAGGCAACTGGTATTTACGGTGATATTGACTAATTAATGTTGGAAATTAATTCCAACTGCAAACAATGAACAGCTGGACAGAAATCTGATTTCCCGTAAATGTTCCAGCCTGTTTGATGCCGCAAAGTCACTGCTGATATTTTGCACATTGATGTGCATTAAATTCATAGAATCTGATCTTCAGCAGTTATCGGGAAGCCGCAAAAATCTTATGATATTTTTGCACTTTAAATCAACATTAAATGTGCAGAAATAAATTCCCCTGCAGCCGACTTATTTCCACCGAGAAAGTCATCACCGCCTCTTCTGCAATAAATACGCAGATAAAGATCAGCAGATATTTTGTTTAGTTTATTATTAAACTCAGATATTTGTTTTGTTATATATACATCAAGCAGCAGTGAGATCAAGTAGATTAATCAAGCAGAAAAGAACAACAGTTCTGTTTCTCTGAGTGTGTGGCAACAACATTAATCTCTCTGCAATACAGCACAGCAGTGCTGAAATGTAATTTCTGTGTTTTTTGAGAAAGAATGTGCAGCAGCATAGCTCACATGAATGAAGCTCTATGCACAGCAATGCTGAGATAGAGTTGTTGTAATACAGTGCTGAGATAGAGTGCCTAGACAACAGTGCAGACACAACAAGTGCCTCTGAAGCAGGCATGTTGAAATCCCTCTGTTAAGAGGTAGATGTTATTTGTGTGGAACAGAAGCGTTCCTTGGTGAATCCCTCTGTTAGGAGGAAGATGCTCTTAAGCATAGATTTCTGGAACTGAAGCATTCCTCATGTAACAGCTAAGTTTTTGTATCAGTTTTGTTTACTGTTCATGAATACAAGTTTATTGCTTTGCTGATATTCAGTTACTGTTACACCAAGTGTTAAAAAGACTTTGTTTTTACTCTAAGTAATTTTGATGCTCATAAAGTGACTTAGCGTCAAAATCGCATTGCTGAAACACCGTAAGTCAAAAATAGTTTTGCGTCAAAAATCGCGTTGCTGCAACACCACGAGCAGCGTTGCTGCAACACCAGTTACAGCAACGCAGTTTTCTGTTTTTCTGTGTTAACAGAAACAGAGTGTTATTTCCTGTTGCTGCAACACCGATTCCTGTTGCTGCAACACCAAGTCCAGAGAACGAAATTTTCAGTTTTTTGTGCTGAAACAGAGCAGTTTTGAATTGTCTGTTTGTTTAGGAATTTAGCAGAAAATTCCATCATATCAGAGAGTTGTTCTGGGATGTTTTGTGTTATGGAATTCACCATTAAAATTCCAACATGGTATCAGAGCTAGTCCAGGCTCTTTGAAGGCGTCAAAGAAGCTGAAGGAAGATTTCTTGCTGCAGTAGCTTCTCCAGCAGAGTGAAGACACAGTCAAGAAATGATCCAAGGTATTTCTCAGTTATTTATACAGCGAGTTATTTAAATACTAGACTGTATTTGAAGCATAGTTTAAAGTGCAAGGAATAGCAAGCATCGGCACTAGCATGGGTATGTTTAATACTCAGCTCCCACTATTGAATGGAAAAAACTATGACTATTGGGCAATAGTTATGAGAGCCCTGTTTACCTCACAAGATTTACAACAATTTGTTGAGGATGGTTTTGAAGAACCAGCAGATAAAAATGAGTTTAATAGCTTAACTCAAGCAGAAAGAGACCAGTTGAAGAGTGACAAGAAGGAGGATGCCAAAGCCCTCTTTTTCCTCTTCCAATCAGTACATGAAAGTATCTTTCCAAGGATAGCAGCAGCTACGACATCCAAAGAAGCATGGGAAACTCTCAAGACAGCCTATCAAGGCATGGAGAAAGTAAAGACAGTAAAACCTCAGTTCATTGAGGAGGAAGCTTATGATGAAAGCATTGAGAAAACAGTGAATGACAAAAACTGTTTGTCTCGTGATGAAGATGATGAGGAGATGATTGAAATGCATCCCCAAACAGCAGCGCCAACAGAAGGGCAGCAAGTCGCACCCTTGAGGAGAATTGAATGTGCTTCTCCAAGCACACCACAAGAAGCAACAAATGAAGGTACAAATTCTTTGTTTTCTTTATCTAGTCATGTCGATGACTCTGTTCATTTCAAAAATGCAGTTGAAGATAGGAAATGGACAAAACCCATGAATGGGAGAAAGGAATTGAAGTTCCTTGAAGATCTGTTTAAAGAATATGGAGTTCGATATGTAACTCTTGCCAAGATGGCTGAGATGGGCTTCACTGCCAACACCCTTGTCAATATGACAGAGGAAGAGATTGAAGATTTGATGAAGACCCTGGTAGAACTCTATCAGATGGATTTTCCTATAGGGAAGAGATTTGAAATTACATCTTCCATGAGAGCAGAAAAGGAGCAAGTTGTTGATATTCTGACCAAACCATTGGATCAGAAAAGTTTCGAATTTTTGATGAAGTGTCTGGGTAAGACTAATAACCCAACAGTTGAAATTAAGGGGGAGTGTTGGAAATTAATTCCAACTGCAAACAATGAACAGCTGGACAGAAATCTGATTTCCCGTAAATGTTCCAGCCTGTTCGATGCCGCAAAGTCACTGCTGATATTTTGCACATTGATGTGCATTAAATTCATAGAATCTGATCTTCAGCAGTTATCGGGAAGCCGCAAAAATCTTCTGATATTTTTGCACTTTAAATCAACATTAAATGTGCAGAAATAAATTCCCCTGCAACCGACTTATTTCCACTGAGAAAGTCATCACCGCCTCTTCTGCAATAAATACGCAGATAAAGATCAACAGATATTTTGTTTAGTTTATTATTAAACTCAGATATTTGTTTTGTTATATATACATCAAGCAGCAGTGAGATCAGGTATATTAATCAAGCAGAAAAGAACAACAGTTCTGTTTCTCTGAGTGTGTGGCAATAGCATTAATCTGTCTGCAATACAGCACAGCAGTGATGAAATGTAATTTCTGTGTTTTTTGAGAAAGAATGTGCAGCAGCATAGCTCACATGAATGAAGCTCTATGCACAGCAATGCTGAGATAGAGTTGTTGTAATACAGTGCTGAGATAGAGTGCCTAGACAACAGTGCAGACACAACAAGTGCCTCTGAAGCAGGCATGTTGAAATCCCTCTGTTAAGAGGTAGATGTTATTTGTGTGGAACAGAAGCGTTCCTTGGTGAATCCCTCTGTTAGGAGGAAGATGCTCTTAAGCATAGATTTCTGGAACTGAAGCATTCCTCATGTAACAGCTAAGTTTTTGTATCAGTTTTGTTTACTGTTCATGAATACAAGTTTATTGCTTTGCTGATATTCAGTTACTGTTACACCAAGTGTTAAAAAGACTTTGTTTTTACTCTAAGTAATTTTGATGCTCATAAAGTGACTTAGCGTCAAAATCGCATTGCTGAAACACCGTAAGTCAAAAATAGTTTTGCGTCAAAAATCGCGTTGCTGCAACACCACGAGCAGCGTTGCTGCAACACCAGTTACAGCAACGCAGTTTTCTGTTTTTCTGTGTTAACAGAAACAGAGTGTTATTTCCTGTTGCTGCAACACCGATTCCTGTTGCTGCAACACCAAGTCCAGAGAACGAAATTTTCAGTTTTTTGTGCTGAAACAGAGCAGTTTTGTGTTGCGTGTTTGTTTAGGAATTTAGCAGAAAATTCCATCATATCAGAGAGTTGTTCTGGGATGTTTTGTGTTAAGGAATTCTCCATTAAAATTCCAACAATTAATGCGCGGAGTGTATATGCATATGTTCACCCATGAAAAATGTATTTGCTCAAATCTGGGTATATACAGTTTTACACATTAATGGTTTAATAGCAAAATAAATATTGGTTGCCAATAACCATAATAATATAATTCTTATTTTCTAAAATATAATTTGCACAAATATAAACTTATATCTATAACATAAACGATAATATGAAAGAAGAATAAAGTCAAAAAAGTAAGATTATGAAGTTAGGACTCTAACTTCAAAGTTGTGCATCACTCATATGAAAAGTAACTCTTCCTCTACCGGTAACATCCAAACATATTATCACAAACCCACAAAGACAACAACACACGTATACTAAAATATATATATTCACATAGTTTTAATTCACACAGTTCGTACAT
Source organism: Pinus taeda (assembly GCA_000404065.3). Classification (NCBI taxonomy): domain Eukaryota; kingdom Viridiplantae; phylum Streptophyta; class Pinopsida; order Pinales; family Pinaceae; genus Pinus; species Pinus taeda. The sequence continues at coordinate 10,142 of APFE030156315.1, forward strand.
TAAAATTACTTGACCCTTCCTTTTATTCTTAGGTTTTTTAAGGTTTGGTGGCTCTTTGGTCTCTCTTGATTTATTTTCCACGATTTTTACATAATTATTTTTATACAATATCTTAAAAGAATAAATTCAGTTCTTAAGAGTCAAATCAAATAATCTATTTTTGGGAAAATATCACCTAAACTCAATTAATTTTTTAGTCTTCTTAACAATATGCCCAAACAACAATATTACATAGTAAAAATTGCTTACTCATCAAAACCTTCTTAAGGAATCTAGGTTCTCTCCTAATTACATGAAAAATATAAATTTCCTAAATTATCCTAATTTTGATTAAAGGAACCAATACCCTTTAGTTAATTCCAAGACCCCCTTAGGTATAGTCAACAAAGATGGTTCTCATAAACTATATTCCTGCATCAAACTTCCAAGGTGAAAGGTCTTCATGGGCTCCTAGTGTTTTTATCATTGAACCCTCCAAGATCCCAAACATGATTTTGTTGTTGTCCCCTTGCTCTTTTTCGTTGTTGTTTTGTTGTTGTTGCTCAATATCTTCCTGAATCCCAAAGTTTAGGTTGTTGTCCACTTGCTCATCTTCTACATTGTTTTGTTGTTTTTTCTTTATATGTTCCTAAATCCCAAATTTTATGTTATTGTTGTTGGTCATTTTCTTTAATGCTATGTTGCTTTATTCTTATATTTAGTTTTATGGTGTCCGACATATCTCTTATTCATTTTCCATTTGTCTCATTGTACCATTGATTCATTTCTTCGCTCACATGTTATATGGACATTACTATTATCCATTTCTCAATCATACATAACCCATAGCTAATATCATTCCCTAATTGACATGCTTGCATATGTTCCTTCAAAATTGTGATCATATAATGACCATGTAGTTGTTCTTCTTGGACTCTATGATTCATCTTGATAACCCTTCAATTCCTTTGTTGTCTTCTAAAACAATCTCTAACCCTGAATTTTCTAGCTGTATGGATGTCAACATCTGGTTGTCATGCCTTTTCCTTCATTCTCCATCATCACATCCAACATCTGGTTGTCATGCCTTTTCCTTCATTCTCCATCATCATGTCCTGTGTTCCAAATTATTGTATCACGGTATTTTTTATTATTGTCAGCTTCCTGTGGATATTCCTAATCCACCATAGCATATTGTTTTCAATCATATGACTATCTTTCAAAATTACTTTTATCTAAATTGGAACTCGCTTTCATGCCCATCCTTTTTTATATCTTCCCAAGACAACAATGCAACCTCCCTATCATCCTCAAGATTATTTTCGTAATCCACAATATCGTTCTAAGTAGAACCACTATGACCATTTAGTATGCAAAGGAATGATCACTAGATTGGGATATGATGAAGGAATTTGATCCACTATGACTGCTCAATTTCCCAACCATCATTTAAGAGAAAAGAGTGAACAAAGAGATGAAAGAGTGATCATTTAATTCCCTCTTTCTTCAACGCAAGGAAACAATTCAGCCATGTGGTATATTTTCCCATTCTAGAATTTCCATTTTTATCTCACAACCCAATTCTCAACACCTTGCGAAAATGATCGAGCAATGTCCATTATATTCTACATGCACAATATGCATGACACGAACAAAAGCCACATGAGTGCAATGAGGAGTAGTATCACAGTGCATAAAAACCATTTCTATTTTTAAATACATATCAACATAATCTACACATGGAAATTCACGCATTGATATGCATTTAACCAATTAACTTCGTATAAAAACAATCAGTCCCCAACTAGCTAAAAATGTTGAAAATGAATTTGCAAGATACCAAAAAAAAATCCCATCCACGTCAATGGAAAACCCATCAAATTATCTCTAGCTAATCCTAGGGTTCCCTACAAAATAACATTTTGGTCTCCTGCAAATCCTATCAGAACTCTGATTTTCTTTAAACATTCCCAGGTAAGTTCCTTTTGCTTCTGGAGGGGTGTACTCTTGTTAGGTAGATTTCATATTTGTTTGTTATATCCATTTCCCAATTCTAAATATGATTGAATTTCATATGTACACTTAGTATAGAGAAAATTGTGTTCAATCAAGAGAAGTGTTGCACAACCTAGGTAAGAGGGTTGGGGAGTGGGATTTCTTATTTATTTTTACCAACCAAAAAGGCCTTAAGAAATTAAGCATTCTTTGTTCCATTGATTCAAGATAGCTTACTTGTTTTTACCATCCAAGAATGTCTTCAAAAATTAAACATTCTTTATTCCAATGATTCAATAATAGCTTACTTGTTGCTTGGTCCAAGTAAGAGATAATTCCTAAAAATGATAAAATAACAAATGCATGCAAAAACTTGCCCATACAAAAAGTAGAAGCCACTAATATGGAGCTATCTTAACATGAATTAAATATATCTATGTATAACCTTATTTACCTCTACCATATCTAAGCCATTATATTCTATCATTAGTAAAACAAATTCATTAGTTCTCCTTTTTGTAATAAACAATTTTGGGAAGAAATAAAAATAGTCTTACAAAAATGTTTATCACCTTTCCGTGTGCTACTGTAGAAACCTCGAAATTTGGTTCCAACATTATTTTCTCCTGGTCATGGTATATTAGCGTGATATATTTGGATTTGCCTCGGTTTGGAATTGATTCCGTAAGGTGAAAAAGAGGTATCTCATGAATTACTTAGGTTATGAAGACCTCAGTGCATAAAAACAATATTCGGTTATTCTTTGGGTAAAATGTAATTTTATTAAAAAAATAACGGTTTTTAGTAAGTGTTTGTGAGGACCAGGAAAGTACAAGAATGAGTATATAATGAGTTTGTTAACAGTAGACATGGAAATTGGAGAACATGGAACAATGCATAATATTATAGATTTAGAAGAGGCTTATAATCATTAATATTTTTATAATTTTTACGTTTTTTAAGTTAGAAATATTTTTAGTATTTTTTTATGGGATATAATGTAATGATTACAAATGTAATTTTTGTATAGTTGATATTAGAAATGTTGTTTTTTCAATTTTCATATGTGTATATAATTTTAATAATGAAAATGATATTACAAAATTTTATAACAAAATTTACAACTCATTAGTTTCTATATAAGAAAATGATACAAATAATGGATAACTAAACATTAAGAGATTACTAGGATGAAATTAGATGTATCTTTAATTATAATTGGACTAAAGAATACATTTAATACTTCTAAAATGATAGAACACTTGATTTTATCATCCTTGTAACATTAAGAGAGTTGAAGATGAAATATTTGTTATGAAACCAATCTTGCTAACTTTCTTGCTTATCCAAATTAGAATGGTTTAAGAATGGTTTTCTTAAAGTTTGTAATGGTGGGAATTTTTCATTAATAAAATATTGAAGTTGAGGTTTAATGCAATGACCACAAAGTAATTCTATTCACCATTATGAGATTTTACTAGATTCAAAAATTAGTCTCAAAACACTCTTAACATAAACTTGACATTACTTAAAACAAATTCTAACAAGACTTGGTCTAGAGCTAGTATTTGAAAAAGGATGACTTATTGAGAGAGAAAAAACCAAAGTAGACATTAAAAATATTATCGAAGCATAAGAGTAGTGTAAGGATTAATGTTGTTTATTCTATGGACATGTTTTTTGGCAATGGAAAACCATCCATTGAAATAAAAGTAACTCATTATAAAGTATAGCTTTATGTTAATGTTGTGTTTTATGAAATTCAAGTGAGCAGTGAAAGTGGTGAAAACTTGCTCAATCCTCTTAAGGAATTGATGTACCTTCTCATTTCTCTCATTTTGCATCACATATTCTAGGTATTAGAGATGTTAAAGAGAGGATCCCAATAGGTAGGGAGATACTAGCCCATAATCATGAGATAGACATATATGAAGCATTCAATAGAGAGCTAGAGGATGACAAAAGTAACTATGAGATTTGGTGCAATCATGTTTAGAGTAAAGAATGAATACCATTAAATTCCTAGAGAGAAAAAGAAAATATGCCAAACTTTTGGAGATCGTAATAGCTAAGATTGAGATCCTTTTACTAAGATTAGCAAAGGCTACAAAATCTTTCATCAATGATGAATCCATCGTTCCACCATCATGCCAAGATATGAAGAAGAGGCTTTCATTAGATGGACCACAAATTAAATGTATTATGAACAATGGGTGGTGGTGTCTTATTGGTCTCATTTCAGTTAAGCATGGAGAGCTTATCAAACATATTGGCGTTTGTATTGATGATGTGTTCATGTGGGGTGATATATGGCATTGGTTGATTGTGAAAGTGGTCATTAACTTGGATTGCACCCCCTTTTTCCTAGTTGCATAGCGGGCCTTTGAGTCAGTTAGGCCATTATGTTCACATGGACTATGGAACCAAGAAAATTTTCAATGGAAGTACCTTATTCCATGGCATTGTATAAGGGCGAAAAGAAGTGGGAAGTTGATAGACTGTGTGCTTGATGATGATGCAAAAATCCTCTAACTTCGAGACAGTGTGCTTGATGATGATGCAAATACCTTAACATCGATTGTGGATACCTTGATGAGATATTTGTATGATTCCTTGAAGAAATACATAAACTTACGTTATGTTACTAGTAATTATGAATACATTCCATTCAAATGTATTGACAATGTAGCACCTAAGACTAATAATGATCATTTGTTCACATGAATAAAATTTTAAAATAACCAAATAATTACTCATATTATTTTCAAATTTTTGATAAACAAATATTACCTAACCATAATTATTATCCTAATATATTTATTATAATAATGACTTATTACCTAAAGTATTATAATAATTCAATATTTTCCCATAAATTTATTATAAAAAAGTTTTATTAAAATCTAATTGTCTAAAAAATATTTTTTAAAATTTGAATATCATAAGATATATCTATTTTTTTAAGTTGATAATTTATTTTACATAATTTACCATATCAATCGCCGGTACATAATTTACCATATCAATCTCGGGTATTTTTATAAATATATAGGGAATTTTTATTATAATCTTGTCATTAATTATTTTTTTAAAAGTCGGCTATTTTTTAATGAATAATTTCTTTTGTAGCTAATGTTTTATTAAACTACAAAATTTTCTGAAAGGTTTCTGAACTATTTCAATTTTAATCGGGATTTTTTTTTAACTTTTAAAAATTCAGCTGCTTGTTAGAGCCAAGAGACAAAATAATATACACAGTTATTAAAATCATCCACACGAGACACAGCAAATTAACGTGGTTCACCCAACTAATTTGGGCTACGTCCACCAAACATAGGCATCGGCAATATTTATTAATCAAACAGGAAATTACATAATTAATCAAGTTCCTCACAAACTCTCTCACACAAAACAATCCGTATGGATACCTGTTTTATAGCTAGGAGAATCTAACTGCCTCATAAATCCTCTCATAACAAATATAGGATGCATTAACTCTCTCCCAACAACCAAAAGCTAATCTAGCAACAAATTTCTATTATTGTCACACACTGAGATTTTTGCCTATTTTAATGAAACAGAAAATCTCAACAATCTTCACCTTGACAACAATTAGCTTGATACCCTGTTTGTTTATTATTTTATCTTTTCTACAAGACACGAGAAGCCAAACACCATCGTAGCTTCTCTAACAAAACTGGTTTCGTGAACATGTCTGCACAATTCTCCTTTGTATGCACTTTTTCAAGAGAGACTCCCCTTTCAGTGATAACCTGTCTTACAAAATAGTACTTGATCGGTATATGCTTTGATTTACTATGATAGGCCAGATTCTTAGCCAAATGTATTTCACTTTGACTGTCACAAAATAACTTGATGTTGTCGTGCAACCTACAAAATTCACCAAACAAACCTTTCAACCAAATCGCTTCTTTGCAAGCATGAGAAGTAGCAATGTATTCTGCTTCAGTAGTGGATAAAGCAACAATGTTCTGTAGCTTTGACATCCAGCTGATAGCTTCACCTACAAGAGTAAATACATACCCTGATGTTGACCTTCTCTTATCTAAATCACCTGCAAAATCGGAATCAACATATCCGCAAACAAATTCACTACTCTTATTATAAGTAATACAATAACTACTTGTGCCTCTCATATACCGAAGCACCCATTTCACTGTTGACCATTGTTCTTTACCCGGATTTTCCATATACCTGCTGACAACCCCAATTGCATGTGAAATATCTAGTCGAGTACAAACCATCACATACATTAAACATCCTACTACATTGGTATATGGAATTCGAGACATATAATCCTTTTCCTCATCTGTATTAGGACATAAACTCGAAGAAAGCTTGAAATGGGAAGCGAAAGGGACTGAAACAGGCTTCACATTATTCATACCAAATTTCAAAAGTATTTTCTCAATATACTTCTGTTGCGATAGCCATAGCTTAGCATTGCTCCTATCTCTGAAAATCTCCATGCCCAAAATCTGTCTTGCTGCTCCTAGATCTTTCATATCAAATGTCCTTACCATCTAAGCCTTCAACCTGTTGATTTCTTCTATGCTTTTGCTTGCTAAAAGCATATCGTCAACATACAATACTAAGATAATGAATATGCCATTTTTAAATTGCTTAAAATAAACACAATTATCATATTCACTTCTAACATATTTCTGACTCAACATGAAAGAATCAAACTTCTTATACCACTGCCGAGGCGACTGCTTCAGGCCATATAATGACTTCTTGAGCCTGCAGACAAATTTCTCATTGTGATTCTGAACAAACCCTTTTGGTTGTTCCATATAAATTTCCTCATCTAAGTCTCCATGTAGAAATGCAGTTTTAACATCTAATTGCTGCAACTCTAAATCAAGCAAAGCCACTAATGCTAACACAATTCTAATTGAAACAATTTTAACCACTAGTGAAAAAATCTCATGAAAGTCAATGTCGGCTTTCTGAGAAAACCATTTTTCAACCAGCCTCGGTTTATACCTGTCTTCTGTATCATGCACACCCCGTTTCAGCTCGAAAACCCATTTACACCCCACAATTTTCTTGTCTTTCGGAAGGCCAACCAAATCCCATGTGCCATTCTTACCTAAGGCTATCATTTCGTCCTTCATGGCTGCTTTCAACTTGTCACTTTTCGAACCTTCTATTGCTTCCTGATTGATGTAGGTAAACCCGCATAAACCAGGATCTTCAAACGCTGTGCATATGAGAATGCAATTCAACTATTAACCAAATCAAAAACTCAATGTCCAGCAAATTTCACACATCTGTATGTTCTACGAACTCCATTCATACATAAATTTTCACTCAATAATTACTATTCCTTATCTCCATTTAATAGGATTTTAAAAATTATAAAACTAACTGAAGATCACACCAACCATATGCACACAAAATTATGAGAATAATTAATTAAGAAATAAAATATTTACAAGAGAAATCATGGCCTATTATTCTTCATACTCACTCCTTCTCTCTCACTCTCTCTGATTTTCAATGCCTTTGAGGCTTCATAATTTATAAAACTTAGCATGATCTAAAATCACTCAACTAAAAGCTCTAAAACTCTACATGAAATGCATACATATGACAAAAAACATCTTGAGGCTTTATTCCATCTTTTTCCCTGTTCTAAAATAAAAAAACTTCCTTATCCCTTAATGATCCACATCCATTGCTTTTATGCATAAAAGCTCTCCTAGTTTTATTTATTTATTTTTTGAATATCTAATTAATCACACTTAAAAGCCTAAATATTAAACTGACTTAGAATTTAGGAAACTAATTCCACAAATGCATGACCCCTATGTCAATTATTTACAATAATTTCCCTTTGGGTTGAATTCTCTCGCATCAGACTCCCAAGGTAGAAAATTTTCATGATCTCCTGATCATGTGTTCAGATCTATGTTTTCCTGGATCCCATATCTTGTGTTGCAACTTTCCATTTGCCGCTACTTCTGTCTATTGTTCTTCTCCAGGTCTCCATACTTTATGCTACTTTGCTCCACTAGCTGCACTCTTGCAATCTTTTGTTGTCTTCATTTTGCTGCTTCTCTTTTGTTTCACTAGTTCTCGTCCCTTCTGGGATTCCTTCATCATCATCTGCCTTATCGGTTCAATTTCTTTGTCTAACATATTTTCCCCAACATCTTCATTTAGACCTGTACTCACAAAACAATTGTTAGAATAAAAAATATAAGGCTTCAGTGCCCCCATGGATTTTGCTGCTGCCAGTGTTGTCTCAGCTGCCACCATAAATGTCGCCCCACATGTTGCTCTAGCTATCACTATAGATGTTGCTGCCTCCCAAACTTCCTGTCCCTCGGCAACATTCCTTTGCTCGTCATCTGCGATTTCATCTGCAACTTTTTCCTCTAGTTCAGATGTCTCCTCAACTTTCTCTATCAACACAACAGTAAGCTGATTTGCATTCACCAGCTGCACATAATTCCTCTGTCTCTCCAACTCTCTTCTCTCGCAATCTAGTTTTCTATACAATTCAACAACTTCCTTAGGAGTAGAACTTGGAAACTTCACACGATTTTCCACATCTTCATCATGAGCTGGTCCTTCTTTCTCGGCATCAACAAACTTCAGATTCAACTCTTCTTAAACAATTTCTGCAGCTTGTTCATCTCCTTGTTTTGTACCTGCAAACATACACAACTCATTAGTTTTTAAATCGTAAGACTTTTCATTCTTAACTGCTTCCTCCATTATTTCTGTTAACTGCATGCTTATCTGTACATATTTTTTTTGTTGTAGTCTCTGCCACTTCACTCTCTTCGTCAGCAGTAAACCATGTCTTTGGTCTTTTGCATTTTCACGTAACAACTCCATCAATAGCTCAAGATGAACTGCTATCTTGGCTTTCTCTTTCTCATACTCTTCCTGAGTCAACTGTTGTCTTATGCCATTCTCCTTGGCATATTTCTCCTTCTTTCTTCTGTGGCCTCTTCCTGAACCTCTGCTCTCTCCTTTATGACTTTTTGTAGTCATCTCCTTCGCCGTGAGTTCCTCATCTATGAGTTGCATGAAGCCTCTGCCACAACAAACTCTTTTCCTGCCACTTACCTCACCAATCCTTCTCTCTGGATCTGGTCTTTTGGTAATCATTGGTCCTCTGCTGGAACCTTTTGAGCATCCTCTACTGCTCCTGTAGGCTTCTCTCATCTGCAACTTTATTCAACCTCTGTTGAATTTTTAGGTTCTGCCACATTCACTTAGAATCCCTTGCTAGACTCCTTGATCACTGCACTCTTTGCTACAATATTTGTCAGTTCCAAAAATCACATGCAATTAACTTAACTAAAAAAACACTTGAACCTTCAAAAAGAGCTATTCCTGCTCTAATACCACCTAATGCAGGTAAACCCGCATAAACCAGGATCTTCAAACGTTGTGCATTGGAGAATGCAATTCAACTATTAACCAAATCAAAAACTCAATGTCCAACAAATTTTACACATCCGTATGTTCTACGAACTCCATTCATACATAAATTTTCACTCAATAATTACTATTCCTTATGTCCATTTAATAGGATTTTAAAAATTATAAAACTAACTGAAGATCACACCAACCATATGCACACAAAATTATGAGAATAATTAATTAAGAAATAAAATATTTACAAGAGAAATCATGGCCTATTATTCTTCATACTCACTCCTTCTCTCTCACTCTCTCTGATCTTCAATGCCTTTGAGGCTACATAATTTATAAAACTTAGCATGATCTAAAATCACTCAACTAAAACCTCTAAAACTCTACATGCAATGCATACATATGGCAAAAAACATCTTGAGGCTTTATTCCATCTTTTTCCCTGTTCTAAAATAGAAAAGCTTCCTTATCCCTTAATGATCCACATCTATTGCTTTTATGCCTAAAAGCTCTCCTAGTTTTATTTATTCATTTTGAGAATATCTAATTAATCACACTTAAAAGCCTAAATATTAAACTGACTGAGAATTTAGGAAACTAATTCCACAAATGCATGACCCTTATGTCTATTATTTACAATAATTTCCCTTTGGGCTGAATGCTCCCGCATCACTGATAGCACAAAGGTTCATCGTCATTAGCAGTAAATGCAACTGAAGTAACATAATCATCATACCTTCTTGGTGGTCGTTTGAATCTTGTCGACCTCATTAAGGATGTTTCTGCTTCCTTGATTGGCTGACTACCATCTGTAGGAACTTCTTGATGATCAGTATCTGAGACCTGTTCATGATCTATACCTGAACCATGTTCATGTTCTGATTCTGAAACCTTTTCATGACTAGTATCTGAACTATGGTCATCATGACTATCATTAGAAATGCTATCAAACTGAATGTGCTGAAAGTCAGATACATCATTCTATCTATATTCTATATCTATATCTTTGTACAAAGAAGATCATTTAAAACTTACAATTCCTCTCTTGATGATGATTTTGCGGGTAGTAGGATCCCACAATCTATATCCCTTTGTTCCAACACCATACCCAACAAGGATATACCATTTAGACTTTGGATCTAATTTAGTTCGCTGATGTTTAGGCACTAGAGCATATGCATCACAACCAAACACTCTGAGTTTAGAATAGTCACAAGGGTGTCTTTTCCATACCTCTTGCGGAATCTTGCAGTCTATCGTCGTCGATGGAGATCGGGTTATCACATAACAAGATGTTGCCACCGCTTTCGTCCACCACTCCTTTTGCAACCCGGCATTACTCAGCATACTCCTTGCTCTCTCTAGAAGATTCATGTTCATGCGTTCAACAACTCCATTTTGCTGAGGAGAATAAACCGTGGTCTTATGTCTCTCGATCCCTGCATCCTTGCAATATTTGTCAAACTCCTTGGAAGTAAACTCACCACCATTGTCAGTTCTTAAACACTTTATTGTTCTACCAGTATTGTTTTATACCAATGCTCTAAACTGCTTGAAAACTGAAAAAACATCAGACCTCCTTTTCAACATATAGACCCACACTTTCCTAGAAAATTCATCAATAAACGATACAAAATATGACGAACCACCATATGAGGTTGTAGGGGCTGGACCCCAGACATCTGAATGGATATAATCAAGTATTCCTTTACTAGTATGTTTGCATGTTTTAAACTTTTGTTTACTTTGTTTTCCAAATAGACAATGCGTACAGAAATCTATCTTTCCAGACTTTAGATTTGGAAGTAATTTGCGATCAGCCAAAATTTTTGACCCTCTTTCACTCATATGCCCCAATCTTTGATGCCATAAGTGAATGGAACTACTGTCATGTTTAGACACCGTAGACACATAATTTGACCCTGTACCTCCTTCTAACTGAAATAGATTTCCTACCTTCTTAGCTTTCATAAC
>APFE030156318.1:1408-16321 GCA_000404065.3 Pinus taeda
GCTCGATTACAAAACAAGACACGATACTCCTCGCAGGGAGTCTCTATCCTTTATATATGACTCATACATGCAATACCATGGATCAATACCGTGGGTTTTATTAATACCATCTATCTAATACTACCGCCCATTTACCCTTTATTTAATACTACTGCCCATTTGTAACTAACTGTGGTCCCTTCATTAATTGCGGGTTAAACACTTACAAATATTAATATGGGCTTTATTGACTCTTGACTATGACGTGATCCCATGACATGAATAAGGGGGTTAGGGTGGGACCCTAACAGATTTCATCAAAAAGTACAAAAAGTGAGAGAAAAGGCTTGGCATGATAGGCACATTAAGCAAAAGAAGTTTTAGGTAGGAGACCTTGTTTTCCTCTATTACAGTAAGTTTGTGAAATTTCCAGAGAAACTCAAAACACACTGGTTAGGCCCATATGTTATTAAGTATATTACTAATGGAGGTGCAATTCAGTTAGCGAAGTTAAATGGAGAATTAATTTAGCAAAAAGCAAATCGCAGTACGTTGAAGTTTTACAAGGATAACCCTTCCTCTACAACTTCGCCCTAAAGAAGAATTAAGGAAAGTATCAATGCCACATGCAGTTGAAAGTGGGCACTAGACTATAAACTATGCTACAGAGAGAGCTTCGATGAAGAAAGTACTTTGCTACAGTCGGGAATATATCAAATTCTGCAGGAAGTCGCGATGTAAGACAGAGGTGCTACAATAAGGAATGTGTCAAATTTTCTCAGGAAAGTAGAAATATGACTGTTAAAAGGGAAAAGACATGCACAAAGTTGCATTTAAGATGACAGATTGGAATAATTTAAGGATAGATATGCATTTAATGAAAAATTTCAACAAAATAGGGACAAAATCAAATATAATGATGAGGTTCTAAGGCCAAAATTGTTATAAATAGCTAACTCCTGCTCAAATTAAGAACTTTGTTGAATCAAGAGCTCAAGTGATTAATAGTGTGAAGAAGTTGCAAGAGACTTCGCTGTCTATTTCGTCTAAGTGATCTTGGGAGGAGATTGTGTGGAATTTCTGTGAGAAGGAATTGTCTGGAGTCATGGAAACTGTTGATATATACGCGCCAACAGTTGAAAAACCTATAGTAGCATCACTCATAGTAGTAGCACCATCGCCACAGAAACATCGACAATCACCAAGGAAGAAAGAACCAAGAAAAAGCAAGATAAGAAGCCTACCAAACCTGTGAAACCTCAAAAGAAACCTGACCTGGTCAATATTGGTGAAGAAGAAGTGGAGGAAATATAGGTGGAGGAAGGTGGCACAATGTTCATCTTGCCTTTGCCCTCATACATCCCATTGAGGAAGCCAAGTGCCAAACTAGTAAAATATTCCAAATACGTGAAGTATGGGACATTCACACCACTACTTCTAGAAGCTGTGCCATTTTCAAGAGAAATTTTAGGGAAAATTTCGTAGCTCAAATTTATAGATTATGATTTTAATGACCGAAATAAGTACCCTCAATTCACACTAGACTGATACTTATAGCAGGTTCACTACCCAAAGAGTGGAGTGACGAGATTAGAACCACAACAATGGGCGAATGGGTTAGTGCAGTGAGGACTGCTCAATATGTTGAATGTGCAACACTTCGACATAATTTCAACAAATTACACAGCGTGTGTGCGACAATTTTTGGTATTAATACATGATGGACACCTGTGGATGGGGAATAAGATCCCCATAGACAAATGCTGATATGGAGGATCACAAGATTACCATACCAAGGGTGGAACCTCACAGAGGAGTTCATGGTAAAGGACCAAGATCACACTTTGGTGGACAATATGAAGAATAAGTACAGTTGATCAAAGGAAAAGGAGGCTACGACATAAAATCGATCAACGACCAAGAAGTCTACTTCACCACACACATTTTGGTTCGAGATATTATGAGGAAGTGTCACAGGAATGAATTTCCTACGTCGGTGGTGTCTTTAGCTGCGCAATGTGCAAATGGAATCAAGTATAACTGGGCTAAATACTTATGCAGGGAATTCCTGGATGACTGTCGCAAGGTCCGGGAGAAAGGTACATATTTCCTCTACACTGAGTTAATATTGATCATTGCTATGTTAACATGGAAAGAGTCGGAGGACACACAGTTCCCTTCGATGCCTTCAGATGTATGTGAGGCTATGAGATATGCTTCCTTGTGGCATACCACTCAAGCATTGCGAGCACATGAGAATAGAATATTTTTCATATTATATCAAATGGATCTACACATGTTAGTAAACCAACATCCACGCCTTTCGCCAAGTTTGCACAAACAATACAGACCTGTGGTGAAGTTCAAGGCATATTTTCATAAATTGTACATACAGGCGTGCAGAGACACAAAGAAGAAATGACATGCATTACCATATATGGCCACAGAAGATGATCTGGTAGAGTTAGTACAAACACGACTCATAGAATAGATGACTCCATTGGAGGAAGCAGGAGACATCACGACAAAAGAAGAAGAGCTAAACACTTCATAGCATGACAAAGCCAGTGGAAAAGACAAGGAGTAGGTTTCAAAGGAAGAGGAAGAAGAACATCACCACCATGAGGAGGACGCTCAAGGAAGCGAGGATACAACTAAGGAGATAGAAAAGGTAGAAAAAAAGAAAAATGTCGCAGAGAAAAGAAAGATCCAAGGTGAAGCTATCATTAAGAGCAAAAAGAAGCATAATGCAGATAAAACAAAAGAAATCACACCAATGGTTCTCACTAAAGGTGATCTGGATCAAATCAGAGACAAGGTTCAGGAGATAACAATGGAATCCTAGAATAGGGTGGAAGATCGCTATGTTGAGCTTATCACAGGTGTGCAACAAAGTATTGCAGAGCTGAATATTTTGGCGCAAACATCCAGACCACCAGTGCAGATAGACCATAGACTCCAACCAGAAAGACTGATAGAAACAAAATTTAGGATGAGGATAATGCAGATACCTGCGGGAGCTCTACAATTCAACTCCACCGAAGTCAAGTAGCAAGCAAAATGTTGGGACCATGCCAATATGAACATGGTAGCACTGCCCACTTCGGCCCTACATGAATTGCACCAAGGTATCATAAATGAGCTTAAGGAGCATGAATAACGCACCTCACACTTAAACATTTAAATACAGCAAGAGCACGCTGCACTGAAGAAACAAATTGACCAGGAAATCAAGGACAAGGAACAGGTAGAACTACAACTGTAGAAACTGAAAGAGGTGGTCGAAGCCACTTGCAGGGAATTTTTGGGCATGCATGTTTGTTAGCAAGAATCAATAATAGATAAGGTCGTGAAGCTTGGTCTTGCAGCTAAGGAATCTAAGAAGAAAATTGTAGATGTATACTTCAAATATGAGCTAAATATCAGTGAGATGCAACTAAAGTTGCAACTAACCATGCTACCAAAAGTGCACGAGCAAAGGGAGATTGACTTAAAGAATGGGATGGCCAACATCTCTACAACATTGGAAGACTGTGGAAAATTTCTGGATGAGAGAATGAAAATTTGGACTTCGATGTAGGAAGATCCAAATGTTCAGAAAGTACAGGAGGAAATGCAACAAAATTAGCATCAATTGGAGGAGATTCGAGCAGCTGCGAAGACTTTACCAATCTCATAGAGGCTCGCAAAAATTGATGAGTCAAAGGTGCTACAAAAGAAAATTGAAGGGTTGAAGAATGAGGAGAAGAGTTTGATAGAAAGGACTCAACCTTGGTAGGATAAGGCTCTCTAGATATCACATGTAGTGGATGAGAAGCTTTAGCAGCTTCGACAAAGGGAGACAGAATTGGCAAAGAAGGCTACAAAACATGTCATAGAAGCATTATTAGAAGAAGTGTACAATGAGGAAAAGCAACTGGCAGAGATTCTGCAACAATTTAACAAGACATACAACAACATTGCAGACAAGATCTGAGGCAAAGAAACTAAGTGACTTAGGACAAGTCACATGTGAGTATTGGGGCTCTGTTGGGTGCAACCCAAATTAGCCAGATTTTGGGCAAGGAATTCAAATTTTGTGGGTAGAATGCACAGTAGAAAGGATGCCCTAGAGTGTGAAGTGGACCACACATCAAAGTAGCGGAGCACAACAATGAATGCATAGAAAAATCACTGCGTAGTATAGGGGCTTTGCGGCAAAGCCCCTCCCTTTTTGTAAAAGCATATAATATTGTAGAAGTTGAATGGTTTTGGATCATAGTCCCTTATATTTTGGAAACCATGGTATTGGGTCCATGGTAATGTAGAGATGTAATCCCTCAATGTACTAGTATATATTGGGATGAATAATAAAGAAGGAAGGCATTAATCATAAATTGGATCTAGATCTATGTTTATGGTTGTATTTTTGTGATCTATACTTCAAATTAGGGGCAAGGTTCTGCAGCTGAGTGCTTAGAGGCCTGGGTTCGCAACTTAGTGCGCATACCATCTGCAGCTTAATGCACAGACAACCTGCAGCTGTGTGTACAGGTGAAAAATTACTTGTTGTACCAAATTCTCTATTATAAGAAACAGTTCTTGTGAACATAGTCCCACATTGGGATGAAGCACAGTAAAATATATGTGTTCATGTGTTGATTTTCTTATTATCTGCACTTTATTTCAATACCGTGAAGTTTATGGATGTTTATAATATGGTTAAGTGAAGAATGTAATTCTGCGAAGTAATATATAAGTGCAAAGTAGTTCATGAATGTGAAGTAGTTTATAAGCGTCAAAGCATAAGAAAATACAAAATTTCCACATCGTAGTATCCCTCCAGGCTGCAAAAACCTTGTTCTACAACCTCCCATAGTCACTTAAGTTGATATTGCAACTTGCTTGCAAGTCATTGCCGAAAGGGCCAGTGATTGAGGGTTTTTTTGGTGCGCAGTAAAGAATCGAACCTAGGTTAGCCCAATCTAGGACAACACTTAGTAACACTTTTTTTCCCAACAATGAACTTTTTATGGAGTCATAAAAATTTAAATGTAGAATTAGTAATAAAATTAGAAAAAAGATTTTTCAATATGTTCTTTTGCTAGGTTATGTGAGTCCTGAGATAACTGGCATGCCTAACTTGTGGCTTGGGTAGTTGCGACACAAGGGCATCTAAGCTGTCAAAATCATCTGGGGATTGCACTCGGCTAGGGCCACACCAACTCTTAGCATAGTTGAATTTTTTCCTGTGGAATTTCAAACTGGTGACCTTTACACCACAAAGTGCCTTAACAAGGCACCCTATCACCATCTGCTTTACACCCCATGGGCCAAGATTTTGATTTACTTTATAATACTATTAAACATATGAATACTAAAAATAATATATAGATGATATTTTATAATAATAGATATATTAAATTAGATATAAATTGAAAGAGGAAATATCAAAATGTTGGAATATTGAGAATTTATAAGGTGGAGAAAGTAATATTGAACTTAGAAAGTATGTAAAGAGATATATATGTATTTTTTTTTTTTTAAGTGATGATATCATTTAGGGTTTGGGTTTTCATTGCTATACAATTTATTTGTGCATAGATTTTGAAATTCCTTAATGTAAATTTAATAAAATAATTAGTATATGGTGTTTTTGAGTTATATAATATATATATATATATATATATTGTTGATATTTTATAATAATACTAAATAATGAATAATAAGGAAGATTTTCTATATTTTCTGTGTCATTTATTTGGATGCAATTGATGATGTATTTGAAGATTTAATTTATGACTCAACTACCTAAGTAACTAAAAACATTTAATAAAAACACCATTAAAGATGTAAAGTTCAAGTATATGTGGATGTATTGAATCACATTTGTAAGTATATTTTTGTTTTAAACTCTTTTTTTTTTTTTTTTTTATGTTGCTATGGACACATTGGAGAACCAAAGGTGCTTCTCTTGTAATAAATATAGATGTTTTTAAGGATAAATGATTTGATTCCCAATCAAATCTTCAAAATCGAGCAAGTTATTTTTCTATGGAAAACATCTCAATGATATGAAAGAAAATGATAAGATAAATAAGAAGGTGGACACATTCTCTACATAAATCAATTTCTTGAGGATCATGGTGAAGGCCATATAGGTGGATAAGAAACCATATAAAAATAATTAGTAACTATTGGGTAGGTTCCACATGAATGAAGGAGGTTGTCACCCTTCTAATGGAAAGCAAAAGGAATTATTATAAAGTTCGTAGAGGTTGCCAATCCTCTCTCTCCCCTTAATAACTATTTGAGTGCTAAAATGAGTGAATTGGAACACCGGCTCAATTTTTATACTAGATGTGGCCAATTAACGTAAAAATTAACTACTAATATAAAATTTGAGTATATTACATTAACTACTAACATAAAATGTGAGTATACTAGAAGTGGCCAATTTTTATGCGAGGGAATTAGATGAATAACTAGGTAAATTTTAAGAGGAAATTGAATATCTAAAGGTGACATTTTCAAAGGAAGAAAGATTAGATATAGGAAATACATTGTTCCCTTGACCTTAAGTAGAAGATGTGTTAATGATTTAAGAGCGTTAAAGGAAGGATAATAATTTATATGCTTGAGATGAAATTCAAGGGGTTAAAAAAACTGTTATAGAAAAGGAAAGAAAGTATTCAAAAGAGCCAAAGATTATTTCAAATGATATTGATCAATAATTTCCAAATTTAAAAAAGAAATATTTTTTTTACAAGCTCTTGCTGAGTATGTGGTCCAGTTGTATGTGCTCCAGTTTTCTATGGTTCCTTTAAAGGACTTGCAACACGAAGAGATATAATATTCGAGAAAGACCCCATGTAATGCTAGTATCTAGATTTTTGCAGACATAAGGCTCCATTTCATATTTAAAAAACCCAATATTCTCTCTAGGGAAAGTTTAGGCATATGTTTTTTTTTCTCGGTAAAAGCTAGCTAGTCTATTGTATTATATTTACAGGTAAACTTTACATACAGTGAGACAGGCTGTCCAGGGCCAGCAGTGGCACCTTGGATAGCTTAACTTGATGCAAAAAGCTCCCTCGCAGGGGTAGCACCTACAAGACATTCCAACATTCCTCCAAAACGTGTTGAGGCAAAAGACCAAAAAGACATGACTACACCAGAACATAGAACAACGCTGAGCTAAACATGAACGGGACGGCCCACGCAGGGGCCTCCATCAAAAACTGACTGTGAACCTTGTCCATCAAAGAACTTACAGTGGACCTTGTCCCAACGCGAGACCGACATAAACAAGACAATATTAAAAACTGAAAATAAACAAACACAGTGACGAGCAAAACCCAAATACCCGCAGAGACCTTTAGCTTAGACTAGAGCTGAGAGAAAAGGCATGTGCTGGTGCGTGCATCGGAGGATCAGTCTTCGGGCTCTTCTTCCACGATATATCTCCAACCTTGGCCCTCAGGGACTCCTTCCCAAATGGCCCATGGATCCTTTGCGGTGGCCTGAGGTTCTGGCTCCGGGGAATGAGAAGGGGCTTGCAGGATCTCTTTCCCAGAGGTGCCCGCCTCAATTGGTGGCTGCAACACAGGACTCTCCTCACCAATGCCCTCTGGAGGTGACTCCGCCGAACCTGGTAGCTTTCCACCATCATTGCCCTCAGGAATTTTAGTGAAAAGAACTGAAATATGAGCATTGATACCTGCCTTATCCTTTGAGCTGCCCAGGGTGAACACGACTGAGCCGAATGCTGGAAGCATTGGCTCTCCTTCACTTGAGCTGCCAACCTCCATGAACTGCCCGGCTTGAATTGGTGTGGCTTTTGCCCTCCTGTAGCAGTAGCAGCAGCAGCAGTGATGGTGCTCATCTGCTGCAGGGGGGCGAGAGGATGAACCTCGCCCAAGTCCCCTTCTGCTCGGTTGCCGTTCTCGCAGCTTTGCCATGGACTCCCCGTTGCCTCCCTCGTGTACCTGAAGTGAATTGTAATAACAAACACAGTGCGGACCTTGCCACAAACCACACACAGGCGTAATAACCACCGAGCAAACTTTGCCTGAGGGAGAAATTTCCCTTCTCGCATCCAATTTACTTCGATTGCCCTTAAATTGCTACTCCCACCTGAGGCAATTACTTGAGTTGCAGCGACGGAATGCCAAGACTGCGAATTGAGGTGGTAAAACATCCACCCGTCCAGAATTCCTCTGCGCCTGCACCCCCCTAGCTTCACCATACCAATGAGCTTGCATCGATTCACCTTCCCCTTGAAAACTTGCATCCTTCCCTCGATGAGAGCGAGCATTAACTGCGTCCTGCATCCCCATCGTTTCCCCCTGCTCGGCATTGAATGCCCAGAGCTCGGGCAACTGAACAATATCCTTTGGCGGCGATATCCCATTAAACTGTATTGTTAGCACGGGGCGGCACATGCTGGGCATGTGGCTCGACCCCATCTGACATGCCAGCACCCGCATCCGGGGAAGTTTAGGCATATGTTGATCGAGAAGAACCTACGAATTTGAAAATGGAAGCCTGGAACGTCCTCATAATATAGGGGCAATATTTTTATAAGGAACATTATACCTATATTAGGATATATGACTTTAGAAGAATCCTAGCCTCCTTTTGAAACTTTTGTGTGGTTGACTATTTTCATTATAAGCTTTTAGAAACTATGTAAAACAACATATGTTCTTTGAGAAAAATAAGAAACAATATTTGTCTTTAACCTTAAAATTCATAGGTACCAATACAAATAGTATATCATTTTTCCCTAAGATTTTCTAGGGATTCAAGTATTTTGATCTCAAGGAGGTGGAGGTATTTTCATGTTTTTACCCAAAGAAATTGTTTAGGACCTATAGGTTAACCATTCGTTGAAGCAAATGTAGAAGGAGATGAAGATAATGAATTTTCAATATTAAAGATTAAAAAATGTTTATTATTAACCATAGCCTTGTTTGTATGTCAAATATTTCTTCCTTTACATCTTGGTTAGTTGTAATAATTAATAAAATAAGAATATTGTCACTATAATGAAAATTCCATGTGGATATTTTAGCGTAAGTTTTTAAGGTTACAAGC
This sequence comes from Pinus taeda, assembly GCA_000404065.3. Classification (NCBI taxonomy): domain Eukaryota; kingdom Viridiplantae; phylum Streptophyta; class Pinopsida; order Pinales; family Pinaceae; genus Pinus; species Pinus taeda. The sequence goes on from APFE030156318.1 coordinate 10,466, forward strand.
TTAGGAAAGATCTAAAAAAAACCTTTGCTAAAACTCGTATTATTGACAATGGAGGTAACCTTTGCTAAAACTTGTATTATTGACAATGGAGGTAACGTTTGCTAAAACTTGTATTATTGACAATGGAGGTTTTAGTAGATGTTCAATATAACTATTTTTTCTTTTTTGGGTAGAGAGGCATGACGACATACATTGTAATGGATATTTTTTCTCATTTCATTTAAAACAGTATGGTGCATTGGTGTGCATAAATTTAATGTAAATTAGGTCATTTTATATGTATTGAAATCCTTAATATGTATTGTATATGTGATCACACTCTTATGTTTACTAAAATAAATTGTATCTATTAGATAATTTCCTATTTTACATTGATATGAATGATATACTATTGTGCATTAGTACTTATATATCGTTGCACACCATAAAGTCTTGGTATAACAATAAAATTAACAATGGTGACACTAGTAATATTATAGTAGGAAAGTCTGAGGGGGCAGCTTAATTGGTGATCGAAGTAATGTGAAGTTTGTGAAAACTGAGAGATCCAAGGTTCAAATCCCTTAGTTGCGACCTAGTTAACTGAGAGGAGGACAAGATGTAGACCCCCAAAGGTTTACTAGTAGTTGTGTTTTAGGCGGGTTTCTAATAGGCAAGAATGATGTTGCATTTTAGTTAAGAAAACTAGTGATTTTACTATAATGATAAGCATCATTGCATTTGTACACTTATAATGCATTGGTGTAGACAATATAAATGCACTAGTGCTAAAATATGTATGAAACTCACCATTGTATTCAAATAATACAATGCACCAATATTTTTTTAGTGCCAAATTATTTTTGTTGTGGGTATGCAAATCTAGCTTCTTCTTTTTTAATTATTATAATATTTCCATTAAGCATCATAAATGAAATATTTTTAATAATAACAATGACTTAGTATTTTAATTAATGTGTTTGAATATAATAATTTCATTTATATATTGTGTCATTTAAATAAATTAACTAGTAGATTATGCCTATATTCATTGTAATAATGTAAATCAATCATATATTTAATTAATAACATAGTATTCTACAATAATGGATATTGCAATAAAAATAGAAAGTCATTCTATATACAAATAAAGGACCCTTCATTATATAAAATGGGGCAACATAAAGGTTCTTGTAAGGAAATCAATATATACTAAATAAAAATTCTCAGTGAGTGGGTTGATCTCACCAATAGAGAAATATAAAGATAATATCCTTACTCTTTAGAGTTCACTAGTTATGTTATCAAAGCAAGATAGATTAAATATAAGAAGACCTATAATGATATGTTAAGCCCTTGTTTGTTGTGAGCAATTTGAATATAAGCTTATTTGAGATGGTACAATCTCTATATTTCTTACACAAAGCAAACAATGAAAACCTTACTCCATTCCATTTTGACATGATAATCAAATAATAAATATTGAAGTACATGAACCTTAACTAGTTTTAGGTTAATTAATTCTAACACTATTCGTAAATTCAAATAAATACCAATATAACGTTTGTTATAAACCATGACAATACTGAGAGGGGGTGAAACAATATTGTGAGAATTTAAAAAATCTTTTCTTAAAGTAAATAATACTTGAAATAATAATCACAAACACACTAATCCATAAATCATGACACAATAATATAACATGGAAACCTAATAAGGAAAACCATCAATGATTTTATATTATGATGCAATGTTTAAGACACAACTTGTATTACATCAATCTGACAAGCTCCAACCTACTTTAAGGATCCAACCCTCAATCTACTGCAAGCTTCAAGTTGTTGGTTTCTCAGGATCCAACCTTAAGGAAGCTCCTACTCCCCAATTTATTAGCTCTGATTAAAAGGAAGTTCCAACTCCCTAAACTGCAAGCTCCAACTTGCTTGACTTTCTTGACTCCTTTTTCATACCATTTTCAAAATCAAATCATGAAGGCTTCATTGTCACAAAATTAAATCTATCTTCTTATAAAAATCACCATTAAATACCTTCAACACTAATAAAATATGATTTTCTGATCTCTAATTTTATCACTTTGCCGACTTTAATATTCTACTTAATCTATATTGCTTATAAGGAATTTTAAGCTGCTAATTTTAGAATTAAAACTTTATTTAACTTCATCTATTTTCATCAAATTAACTTTTTATTCACTTGTATTAATAGATTTATCAGTGTCCTACATGTGAACAACTTAGATTCAAATCCTGCATGTTGTTATGAAGTGAATTATGAGTTTAAATGTTGTTTACAATGCATTCTGGAACATTAGAGGGTTTAGAAAAGCTTCACTAATTTTAATAAATAGCCAATTATGGCATAAAATGCCAAATTCTTCATCGAATTCTGGAACGCCACTTTAGTTGTAGTTGACTCCACCGCTAGCTTTAGTGAGCTTTCAAATATGGAAGACTTCACCAAAAACTCCATTGAATACCTGCTATTTTCTATTGAATTATCAAACGACTGTATTGTAGTGACTTCACTGCAAAATCGTGGGCTATGAATACAACCCAATATCTTAAAGGCCTAAGTAGCTTGAAACACCAAATATGCCACCAAATTTCTAAAATTGTCCCCTAGGTTGTTTGGGGCCATAATGGTTCTAATGTCATGTTGATGTCACTTGTGCCATGTCGACTCCTATGAGTGGTCCATGTGTCACACGAAATTGGCCCATTTGACCACCTAAAAACTCTGAAAATTAATGCCATGTGTCCCAGTCCTGGACTGCCATGTCATTGCCATGTTAATGTCATTTGTGGGCTTAGGGTTGTTGATGTGGTTTTGCCATGTCACTCCCACCTCTTCATGTCTTGCGACATTTGTCATGTTCTTTCTAGAGGGGTTCCACAACCATGTAAGTGTTTGTCGGTTGTGTTTCCAAAGAAACCACTTATTGGTTTTGAGAGAACCCCCATCCTCCAATTTTGAAAACTAGTAGGGATGTTCCCCAATGTATTTGGACCATTTATCTAGGTTGGTTATTTGGGCATGATCCAAATGAGAGACCCCCCCCTTAAACTACAATGGGGCATGCCCGCCCTCAAACTATCCAATGGATATGTGGGGATACACATCACATGATCCACCTGTAGATATGTGCCACCTTTAGCAATGGCATCCCCGTGGGCATGAATTTTGATTATGCTAACTATGCACCCACTTGTGTGCCAATGGGTCCCTCTAGTTAGTTGTGTGTGGAACCACATAAACCTGAAACTCTAAACTATTCACATTTTAACAAACAAACTTTAATTGTCCATAACTCCTGATCTTGGAGGTATTTTTCGAAGTTCCATACACCATTGGAAAGGATTTTTTAGATCTATCCATGTGAGAAGTTTTCAAGAGAATCCGAGCTGAATGTTAATATGAATATAATGCTCCATAAAACACCTATTCACCAATCTTCCTACAACCACGTAATCACTTCCACTCAATGACAACATATTTCTAACAACATTAGTATTCAAGGATTTTTCTGAGAGCATGGGGGTTAAGAGAAATCTTTGTGATAGTAATTGAAGTATGAACAACAAAATATAGCCAACCTCACTACCAACACCTTTGTCACTTGAGCTTGTGTTCCTCAGGCCTTGACCACATATCAATCTCAAATATGCTAAGGATCATGAATTTACTATGGAATGGGAATCAAAGGAAGATTCAAACCGTACTCAAGTTAAGAACACAAATATAAACTAGGAGGGTTCCATTCAATAAGAGGATATTAGGGATAAAGAATAACATATCTCAAATGATTACTTTAGCATAAGGGAATGGTCCCTCTTTTAACCATTTAACATCAATTTAGGGATAAATAATAACATATCTCAAATGATGATTTGAGGCTTTTGTGATCCATAGCAACTATAACAAGGGTTTCGGCGTAAATCACATGTAGAAAACATTTGTTGACGTGTTTCGAACCAACTAGTGTGGTTCATCGTCAGGACAAGTTGAAGAGTTAGATCATGGCTCCATATTAAATAGGGAGAGCAGATCTTCCAAACGACTAGGTGAGACCATCAACAGCTATATAAAAACGTCTAGATTTGTAATATTATATTAAAATATTCTTATAATGTTAATCATGGGTTAATAAGTCAAAAGCAAATAACTAATAGTAATAATAAATAATATAATATTATAATCATAGTAAATAATTTTTCTTCTTAATAAATTAATCTAATATATATATATTTAATATATTAATATTTGTATTTTATTCTATTTTATTTTATTTATATATTTCTATCTAGTTATTAAATTAATTAATTAATTCATTTAATATCCAATAGGGATAAGATATACTCAATCTAGGTAAATAAGTCTAGAAATCTTAATTCCTATACATATTAACAGTACTAGGTTATACAGGTAAGACACGTAAAGGGGGTGTTTTATAATAATATTGATTTAATATAACTAATAATCGAATGGAATTAATAAATTATTATTGAATATTAGTTAAAAAAAAATTGGAATTATTAAGGTAAGGGTAAAAGCTTAATATCAAAATTATTAGTAAAGTCATCTAATGGATCTAGGGATGTTAGTACAAGCCAGGATTGATAATATTAAGATATTAATGTTATGGTATTAGTAACAAAAATATTAGAATGAGAGACAAATTCTAAATTCAAGAAGGTCAAGAACAAGACAATTAATAAAATAAATTAACCACAGGAGAAACCCTAGGAGGATAGAAAAGTCAAGGCTCAATGGAGAAGGATACGGGATAATACGGGGAAAACTAGAAAGCTAGAAAAGGTCAAAAAAGGGGGGGAGGGGGGGAAGGGGAAGGTATGACTAGGAAGAAAGGGCAGGTATCCAGCAACTACCAATCTTCCAACCATCATCTCTATTGAGATTGTTTGACCTTATTTCAATTTCAATAGCTTCTATAAATTTACGGTGATGGAATTGTGCAACCTTGGCAATAACCTTGGCCTCTTTAATACAAACATGATGCTTAGTCTTTTCCACATGCTCTACTAATGCTGAAGACTCGGTTCTCCCATGCCTTAGGTTAGCTGCATGTTTGTTGATCCTTTGATTGATAGACCGCCCTGTTTCCCCGATATAAGGGGTCCCACAAGAACAAGGAATAATATAGACACCCTTCATGTCCTTAAGGTCAATAGGATCCTTCACCAATCGGAGGGATTTACGAATGGTGTTGAGGGGCCTAATGGTTGAGGGAATATTATACTTCTTAAGAATCCGAGCAATCTTTTCTGTGGTTCCCTACACATAGGGAAGATGGACACCTAGGAGATGCTCTTTAGGTGATTCAAAATGAACCTAAAGAGCATCTCCTAGGTGTCCCTCTTCCCTATGTCTAGGGAACCATGGACAAGATTTCTCGGATTCTTAAGAAGTATAATATTCCCTCAACCTTTAGGCTCCTCAACACCATTCGTAAATCCCTCCAATCGCTGAAGGATCCTATTGACCCTAAGGACATGAATGGTGTCTACATTATTCCTTGCTCTTGTGGGACCCCCTATATCAGGGAAACAGGGCGCTCTATCAATCAAAGGATCAACGGACATGCAGCTGACCTAAGGCATGGGAGAATCGAGTCTTCTAAGGCATGGGAGAACCAAGTCTTCAACATTAGTAGAGCATGTGGAAAAGACCAAGCATCATGTTTTTATTGAAGAGGCCAAGGTTGCACAGTTCCATCACTGTAAATTCAAGGAAGCTATTGAAATTGAAAGAAGGCCAAACAATCTCAATAGATATGACGGCTGGAAGATCAGTAGTTGTTGGATCCCTGCCCTTTCTTCCTAGTCATACCTTCCCCTC
>APFE030156333.1:0-17409 GCA_000404065.3 Pinus taeda
GTTGGTAAAAATAGATGGACCTCTATTTTTAGACATATGGGCGGAGTCTATTTTTAGACTTCCAAGCTAAAAATAGAACAGTCAAATATTATTAGCTCTTAATAATATTTGGACTATAAACATTATCTTATTCTCTTGGAGCAGTTCAGTTTGAGCTACGGATGTGGCACATGTAGCTGCCAGAAGGAAATACGTGGTTCTTATGGGTTACTTGAGCTATTGCATGGAGGACTTCAGTTAGGACTTTAGTGATTGAGTTTTGTGGAGTTGATTGAGGAGTTGATGGAGTTGTGTTCAGTTTGACTTAGTTGAACTAGTTGTATTTAGTGTAACTGATCAATAGACTAAGTGATGAGTGGTGTGAATTAATTATTAATTAATTCACTAATTATTAACTCATAAAGCAACTGAATAATACATCAGTTAACTCAGTGCATGGACAGTTCAGTGAAGACAAGTGTTAGAGGTGAGTGAAAGGGCAAGACAGCTATCAGTTGTGACTATAGTTGTGCATGTGATTTGCACAATCAGTGGGATTGAGTTGCCAATGAAGATTGCGTAGTGTTACACAAGGGAAATATGAGTTTGGTTCAGCCATTCTCATCCATTCTCTATGCAGGATTGCGTAGTGGAGGCAGGCAAGCAGCAAAGGTGATTTGAGCCAGTGATTGATTCAGATCTATGTTGTATTGTGTGTAACAGGTGGAGCTAGTATTGTACTGTGTACTATTACATGATCTCAATCAATATAATATACAGATAGTTGTGGGGTTTTCAGCTTTATGCTTTCCCCGGGTACATACTGTGTTGATATGTGTGATTGATGCTTCAATGTGCGCATGTGTATGTTTCTAAATACCACTAAATTGATGATCAACGTAGAGGAGGTTATGTATTATGCATGATTCCGCAAATAATGTATAATCAGGATAGTCTCTATGAATAAGTGTCATATTATTCATGAAATTTCTACAGTTGGTTCAAAGCCTGTATTCCCTCTGTTCCCTATGACTCCTTTTCCTATAGCAGTTTTGTTAGCATCTCAATATCAGTTGGCAACTTTTCTTCTCTCTGCCCTTCCTTAGTTTTCTCCATGTCTGCTGGAGGTATTTCTTGCTACTGCTACTCTCCCACAATGGATGGCCTATCTTCCTTATGACTTTCCTGTAGCTGCAACTACTTCCTCAACAGCTCATTCTCTTCCTGTAATTTGGCTCTCTGACTGCTTTCCATGTGTCTTACCATGGAAAACTCTTTCCTTGACTCCTTTAGATGTTCTTCTAGGTGGCCTATGTATGCAACACCCTTGGATTTGGCAATCCTCATCCAAGTGTGAGTCCTAACCCTCTCTTGTTCCAATGCAAAGAAGAGGTGTACAACAAAATTCTATGGGATAATATTTCCACCCTCTAGCAGGTTGTAATATGAGCCCAAGCTAGGCTGAGGGCTCGGCTCCAGTATTTCTTCAGTATTTTCTTCCCCCTATGGTTGTTTGGCTACCTTCTCCTCCAGTTCTTTGGTTTCTTTTAACTTCGCCAGAGTTTCCTGTAGAGTCATTTCAGCTTCCTGTAGAGTTGTTTTTGAGTCCATCATCCTAATTTTGTCCCTCCAGGTGGAGGTTTTTGGGCTTCCTCTTTTATAGGTGATGGATATTTTTGAAGGAGACTCTTCTTTTGGTTTAGTGGTTGTGTCCTCAATGACAATTGGTTCTTTTGATTGTGGCTGGGGTTTTCCCATTTTGATCCGTGTGCTCCTCCTGGCTTTGAAATACATTGAGGTTTGCCTCTTTCTCTTTCCTTTTTGTTTTACAGGTGTGCTTAATGCAGCAAGCACAGCTACTACTTCCCTTGCCAATGTTTATGGGGATTTCTCTTCCTGCTGGTCTTTTTCTTCGCTTCCTGTAGAAATATTTGTGTCCACTGTTTCTATCTATGTGATTGATATGTCAAGGTGCACCTTCCCCTTTCCTTTCTGGTTGCCTACCTTAGCTATGGCAGCCATCATTTGGACCTGTTCGACCTTTTCCTTTCTGCTCCGTATCCTATTTTCCCTTGTTGTCTTTGCTGTCATTTCTCCCTCTGCTTTAGGCTCAGCAATCTGGCTAATTTTTTTCTGTTCTTCCTATGCTTCCTCTATTCTTCCTTCTGCCCTGTGTGCCCTCATCATTGGTTTTCTCCATTTCCTTAGTTTGCTCGCCCTCCTCACTGCTGGATGGAATGATTTTTTAAGCCAAATTCCTAATGTTATCATTTCTGGACATCTTTTTGAAGATTTCCTAAGATATGGGGATAGTGTAGGTATGTAAAGCATCTTCCACCAATAGTTTGATGAGCCCATGGTGGGCAAACTAGTCTGGGATCCCTTCATTTAGCTTTGTACCACATTCAATTAGGGACTGGAGAAGGAAATATGGGATGCTTAGTTTCTTGTTGAAGGAAAGTCAATCCCATGCCTTAATTCACTTAACAACCTAAAATGGTATCCATAGATGATGCTAAACCTCCCTTCACATGTGATGTACTTCATAATTTGATAACTAACTTCACTCTAGAGAGGGGGCAGAGTTTTCCTTCTAACTCCATTTTTGTCCTCTACAGGATGCTCCTCGGGCATAAATAATGTTTTCTTAGCAATCTGGCCCAATGATCTCCGTTCCTTGCTCCAAGGGAGCCCCAATGGTAGACCAATACCTCTACTGATGAGCTCAAGGGTGAGTTCTAGGGTCAAACCCCTAAAACTAACTATGGCATGTGTCCTTGAATGTGGTCTCAGGGATATCAAAAACTCTTCGGTTATCTCTTCATCATGACCCTGAATTTGTCAAAGAAGGATATCCAATTTGCTTGGGTGAAAAGGTCCACCACCTCAAGGTGCTCATACAACTTGTTGGAGTCTGAGGGCTCTTTCCTTATGAATCCCCTTGGCATGGTGTTGAATGTTCTTCTTATGTGTTAATCAGAAAAGAAAATGCTCAGGAAAACAATAGTCAATCACTGAAACAGAGGATAGATGAATTTGGTGTCTTTTGAACCCAGGGAGGAGTTTCTCTTGTGTTTCTCACAATACTAGATAGCAATAATTCCCTTGTTTTTGTCACCCAGAATTCGACTGTTGGTTCATTGAAAGGAGAATATTGTTTTTGCAGAACAGAGCATAAGGGCAAAAATTCTCTTCTCAACACATAGATAGATATGTAAATTTAGTTTTTCATGCACACCGGGTGGCCTCTACTGCAACATATATCTTCTTTACAGGAGAATTTTAAAAATGATGAGGAGATTTCGGGGTGCAGAGAAAGAACTTAGGCAAATACAGTGAAATATGTAGGCAATCTTGCACGGTTTGTTGAATACACAGGTAGAATTTTATTTTTCAAACTGATGTCGTTCAATTCACCACCTTACACCAACAAATTATGCATAGAGAAGTTCTCTCGGGCCTACCTCGTTTGGAGCTTGAAATTCAACGAAAACTCTGGGTTCCCTCCTGCCGAGCGGTTCTTTGACTTTCCTGTAGAACCCTTCCTGTACAAGGCTCTCAGTTCCTGTAGAATGGAATAACGCTTCCACTAGAGCCCAATAAGTGGGAGATTTTTGAAAATAGGCCGAAAAAGTGGTGGAGGATGACTGGTTAACTATTTTTGGAAGTGGTGGATACGTACTCCAGTCGAGAACGTCTTGAGTGCAGAATGAATAGAGCATGGTGTATGTCTCGACAGAGCGTCTTTTAACTGCGGCGTGATTCATGGTGCAGGGGTGAGGTGGACGAAATAGACTGTTGATTCGACGTCACAGCCATAATGTTTCTACGTGTTTCTGACTGCCATCACCTCCACTCTCCCATTACTGCTACCACCACTACCAATCCCGATGATTTCTCTCTAAATGGACACTCCACACGTGCTGGCTGCACATCTATTCGGCAATTTTGAATGTAACAGGGCTTGTTTAGATCTCATGAGGATATGTAACTGGCCGAGGGTGGCCAGTTGAATGGCCACCAAATTCACCCAATGTGGACCAGTCCCATAGTCATGCAGCTTTTAAAATATGATTTATGCAATTGAAGAATTAGTTTAGGCACTTACCTGCGTGGTCACAGCCGTGTTATGCAGATTTCAGGTTTTGGAACCCCATTCCTTCATTTGATGTTGCTGCATGCATATTGCATGCTTGGCCTCTGCTACTACTGATGTTCTTACATTCAAGGAGAGCTTCATGCATGTCTCTTCTACCATACTTTGTTGTCCCTGTCTTTGGAATATGTCTTTCAGTGAGATCAACTGCTACAAGCTTCTTGTAGGATGTCCTATGGCTACTTCTCCTCTTGGAATGCAAGCTAGAATGAGCAGGGCTATATTGCTGATGAGGGTCTCGGCAGATGGGGAATCTAGATGGTGGGTAACAGGTATGATGAGTAAAATTTCTACTTGATTTGCCATTAAGGAGTTTTTGCTAGCAGTATAAAAAACAGGATTTCTGTGTGTGACTGTGCAGGAACATAAAAAAATGAGTGCAATGGAGGTGTACGGAGATGGAAAAAGGTGACATGTAGCGATGGATGGAAATAGGGATGTTTACAGGCCTCATGGACAGGTTCCCAACATTCGGGTCCTCTTCGGAGATCAATTCTGGCTTGTTTGCAGGTTCTACAGGAACTTCCTGTAGAAGACGCAGAACTTCCTGTAGAAGACACAGAACTTCCTGTAGAAGGTGAAATCCTAGTATGAATGAGACCAAATCTTAGGAAAGGGTAGTGGTCATGGAGGAATGGATGGTCAAGGATGCTGGCAGCCTGGTGTTAACCTCTGTCCTTGTCTTGTGTGATCCTCCTAACCTGCAATGTCCTTCCTGCAACCTGCAATTATTCAATAGAAATTAGGTTTCTCTTTTCTTCTTTCTTTTTTTCCTTTTTTTCTTTTGGTTGTTTTGTTTTGTTTGTTTTTTTTTTTTTTTTTTGAGACAGCTGGGGTGCCTCCAGGAGGTTTTCACCCTCACTTTCTGCCTTGGGCACCTCCAGGAGGTTTTCACCCAAGGATCTTTTTTATTTTTATTTTCAAGGTGTTGGTGGAGTGGAGGCAGGGGCCTGCTCCACTACCAATACTGATTTATCCAGAGCTTCAATGAACTCCTACTTAGAAAGGGGCTTCCTGTAGATTTTCAATTGATGCCCATTAACGAGCATGGGGATGACTTCTTCATCAATGGTCCTGATAAGGAATGAACCATTTTCATTGCATCACTCCATTGTATATGGTCCCAGCCATCTTGTCCTCAGCTTCCTTTGAAATCCTTATATCTTGAATCATATAGTAGCACCCAATCTCCTGGCTGAAACTATTTTTATTTAAGGTTTTGGTCATGCCATATATCTTCCTCTGAAGTTGGACCACCTTCGAGTGGAGAAGGGCCTGCATTCTCTATTCATCCAGTCCATTCAACTGCAACAATATTTCCTGTTGTGCATGGCTGAGATCTAGGTCCAGTTGAGCTGCCAACCTCAAGGTGTTATATTCAAATTCTATGGACAACAAAGCCTTCTTCCTATAGACTAGCTCATAGGGTGTGAAACTTGTTGTAGTTTTCCAAGTAGTGTTGTAGGCCTAGGTGGCCTCAACCAAGTGATCTGCCCAATCGTTTCTGCTGCTGCTTACCACTTTAGTCAAAATCTCCTCCAAATATTTGTTAGTGACTTCCACCTATCCATTTGCTTGTGGATGATAAGGGGTGGAAGTTCTGTGCTTGATCCTATGATGAGCGAGCAGGTCTTCAATCAGGTTAGAAGTAAACTGACTTCCTTGATCTGTGATTAACTCTCTTGGGTAACTAAACTTGTAGAAGATATTCTCCCTCAAAAACTCAGCCACCTTTTCTTCTGTTTTATACCTTGACTGCCTTTTTGTCTGCCCACTTTGTCAGGTAGTCTGTGCACACAACGATGTAAGACTTTTGGTTTGAAGGAGGGTTGATAGGACCCACAAAGTCCATGCCCCACTTCTCAAATGGCTCGAAAGTCACTTGAGGTTGGAGGGGCATTTCATCCCTGGGAGTCAAGTTCCCCATCCTTTGACATTGGTCACATCGGCTGATGTATCTCCTGACATCTTGATGAAGAGTGGGCCAATAGTAGCCTGCCTATAACATTTTGAAGGCGGTTATTTTTGCTGCAAAATGGCCCCCATAGGGCCCATAATGACAGGTGAGGAGGATGTCAAAAACTTCCTCCTCTTCGACACAACGCCTCAAAATTTGATTTGGGCCAAGTTTAAACAGGTTACCCCCAATCCTCGTGAATGGGGCACTTTTCCTCACGATCTTGCTCTTCTCTTTTGAGGATAGGTGTGGCGGGAACTGTGCCGAAACTAAGTAATTTGCTATATCAGCAAACCATGGAGAGAGTACTGACATAGAAAACAGGTGTTCATATGGCATTTGATGATCCACCACCCCTTCTTCACCTACAGACAAATCTAGTCTAGACAGAAAATTAGCAACAACATTTTCCTTACCTAGCTTATCAACAATGGTCAAATCAAATTGCTGCAATAAAAGTAACCATCTAATGATATGAGCGTTTATATTAGGTTTATTCACTAAATATCTAATTGCAACATGACCAATGTGTATGAATGTCTGATAACCAGTGATCTAGTGTCTGAACTTGTTCAGGGAATGGACTACAACTAAGAGCTCTTTCTTGATTACAGTATAGTTTAGTTCAGCCTTAGACAGGTTTTTGCTGACAAAATATATGGCATATGGTAGCTTCTCTTCAACTTGTCCTAAGGTTGCTCCTATGGCCTTGTTTGAGGCATCTGTGTGAAAGTGGAAAGGTAGGGCCCAGTTTGGACCTCTCAAGATTGGGATAGTTACCAACTTACTTTTCAACGCATCTAGAGCCTCTTGACAGTTGTCAGTCCACATGAACTCAACGTCCTTCCACAAAATACCAAATAATGGAGAGGCTAGCTTGTTGAAATCTTTAATGAATCTTCTATAGTACACTGCTAAGCCTAGGAAACTCCGAACATCTCTTACCTTCTAAGGAGGTGGAACCCTTTGGATGATAGCAATCTCGTTGGGATCCACCTGTAATCCTTGCTAAGAAATTGTATGACCTAGCACAGTCCCTTCAGTCATCAGAAATTCACATTTTTCTGGACTAAGGGACAGGTTCATTTCAATACACTTGGTTAAAACTTTTCCCAGATTAATCAATGCTTCCTGGAAGTTGGACCCATAAGGAGTAAAGTCATCCATATAGATTTCCACCGAATCATGAACCAGTTCAGCAAAGATGCTCAGTGCTACTCCCTGGAAAGTGGCAGGAGCATTGCATAACCCAAAGGGAAGGACTCGGTAGGCAAAGATACCCCATGGACAAGTGAAAGTGGTCTTATCTTGGTCTTCCGGGCTGATTTGGATCTGATTATACCCGCTGAACCCATCTAGGAAAGAGAAGAACTTCTTCCCTACCAGCCCATCTAACACTTGATCTATGAAAGGTAAAGGGAAATGGTCCTTCTTGGTAGCCTTGTTAATTTCTCGATAATCTACACGGATTCTCCACTTCCTGTTTTTCTTGGGCATAAGCACTAGAGGAGAAATCCACTTGCTGTCAAAGATGGGGTAAATGAATCCTACATCCAGCAACTTTTGTAGTTCTTATTTGACAATGTCTTAAGGGTTGGATTCATTCTCCTCTGAGGCTGCCTGACTAGTTTACAATCCTCTTTAATGTAAATGTGATGGGTACGGATTGAAGGGTGGACTCCTTTCATCTCCTTATACCTCTAGGCAAAAGCATCCAAATGGCAGTTCAATAAGCTACACATCTCCTTCTCCTGGGAGAGGGATAGGGATGAGTTGATCTTCAAGGTTCTTTTAGGGCTGAATTCCACATTCTTAAGTTGGGGGTAGGTTAGATCAGCCACAAAGAGATCCACTAAAGCACTGGCCTGGGTGTCTTCCACCAACTCTTCCAATGGTAGCATGCTGGGAGGTGGATCCTGAATCAAATTCTCAATAAGGTCATCTTCGATGTGAGGACCTCCCCTGGGGGCTTCCATTGTGCACACTGGTGCAGAGTAGACATCATCCTCATCTTCCTCCTCCAACCAGAGAGGTAAGTCATGTTCTAGCAAAGGTTGGGCTGGAGGATATAGGACTAGCTGCTTGGACATAGGCCCGTTCTTGATGGTCATGATCCCCACTCGACAACTGATGTAAGCATATGTAGTGGCTAACCAAGGCCTTCCCAAAATGAGGGGGTATCCAGTGACTTTTGCCTTTGGTTGAAGGACCAAGAAGTCCGCTGGGTACTCCCAAGAATCAATAGAGACCATGACATCTTCTATAATCCCTTCAGGGGTCACGGTGGAGTGGTCTACTAACTGCAGTACTGTCGAGGTCTTTCTTAGGGAACTCTGAAGGTTGAGTTTGAGTATAGTGTCCCTGGCCAACACCTTAATGGCAGCCCGTAGATTAATCAGTGTGTGGGGGATTATGGTGCCATTGATGTGGAAATCGACTACAGGACTCCCAGAGTCTAGATATTTTGGACAAATTACTTGTCCCAACATTAGGTCGGATAGTTGTCCTATGACATTGATACTTGGGGCATCTCTCTTGCACCTACCTGGGTGCCTGAAACACTTCTCTTTAATAAACTTGTTGTATATTGATACATCTTTTATAGCCTGGAGAAGTGGTATCTTTATACATAACTGTTTAAGCTCACCCAGAAGTTTAGTCTCTTCTAGGTTTGGTGGTGTGGTTCCAATTAGTCTCTCATGAATGGGTGGAATGGCTTTGGGTTCACTTTCCTGTTTCTCTTCCTCATCCTCCTTAGGAGGAGGCTGGCTATCTGGCAGGACCTTCCCAAATTATAGGTTGATCTCCTGAATCTCCATAGCATAGGTAGGGCATGTTGTCTCCAGTATATACCTGTTGGGCATGTCTATTATTGGGGTTCAGGTTCAGTTGGGCAGGCATTTGGGGTTGTCTCGGAGGAGCAGGAGGTAATGGTTGTGGTTGAGCAGGTGGTGGAGGAAAAATGGTGGGAGGAGAGTTGTATTGGGGCCTCCACCCCTGTTGAGGTGCATTCCACTGAGGTTGGGACTGAACATGAGAATGAAACGAATGAGCAGCAGGTTGAGTATGGTATTGAGATGGATATGACCAAGGAGGGGGTGCAAACCAAGAAGGATGAGTAGGGGACCCCAAGAAGGCATGTGAGTGGATTGGTTGGGGTTGTAATAAGTCTAGGATGCCCCTTACATCCCCTGCTGGTAAGGTCTAGATCCATGTGGCCTCCTTTTGTTTAGGAAGTAGAGTGGTTCAGTGGCTCCTTCAGTCCCTTGGTACATAGCTTTAAGTCTGAGTAAGGTTGGGCACTGGTTTGTAGGTTGGTCTTCCTCACAAACAAAACATACCTCTACTGAGTGCAATGGACACTCGTTTCGAGGATGTTTCCTTGTACATCTAGGACAAAAGATGGCCAAAGCCCTCTTAGCTTCATCTTTCTTCTATTGGATTCAGAAAGTATCCAGTTGCATGGCAATGGTCTGTCTCACCTCACTTTTAAGGTCTTCCATCTGATTTTCAAACTCATGTTTGGAGAAGGTGGCGTTGGCTGAGAGTTGATTCCCCCTACCTCTTTTTTGGGCTACCCTAGAATGGTTTCTAAACACAGTCTTTATGTCATCATAAGGTAGTTGGTAGATGTCTCCTCCAACCAGCAAATGGAGGGTATCTAGAAGGTCTTCAAGGATTCCTCAGAGCAAAACTAGCTTCAGAGATTCGTGGTCAAGTGTGCACCTAGCCCTTTTATAACTGAGTTTGAACCTTTCCTTGTAATCTTCTAAAGACTCATCGCTTCCCATGGTCATCCAAAAGATTTCTCCCTATGTTTCCTCTGACCTACAATAATCTCGGTATTTGTTGTTAAAGGCATGCCACATCTGAGCCCAAGTTGTGATACTATTTCCAAGTAACCCCATGAACCAGCGCAGTGCTGCATCCTTGAGGGTAGAGGGAAAGAGTTTCAACTCCTGCTCGTCTCCTGCATAGTCATAGGTTCAACAAAGGATAACAAACTCAAACAAGAATGTATCAGGGTCTTCAGTGGTCAATCCATGGAAGTGAGGTAACACTGAGGGACTTATGTTTTTCATTTTTGTGTCCCCATTGGTCTCTCGGATGGGAAAGGAACCTTCTATTCTCTCCTCATCACCTGTCGTTTTTGTGTTCGCCCATGGTCTTAGGAGGAATGTTTTCTTGCTATTCTTCTATTAAAGGATCTTTGTGTATCTCTGGAGGTCCACTGCCACCGAAGAAGAGAGAAGGGTGACTCAGTGATGTGGTGGGTGTGTTGGGTAAGAATTTTTCTGAATTGTCTCTGTTCCTATGAGACATGAAATGAAATATTTTTTGTTGATTTTTTTTTTTTTCTGCTTGTACCTGCAAAACTGAAATTGATTGAAAAACAAATTACAACTAACTAAAATAAACCTTGCTGGAATGGAAATTGAAGAATTGAAATGAAAGCAAGAAATGACTAATTTACACTTGCTGAAATGAAATTGCAGAAATAACATGCTAAGCTACGCTTGTAGAATTGAAATTGCAAAGTTGAAATGCTAATCTACGCTTGCAGAATTGAAATTGTGGAATTGAAATGCTAATCTACACTTGCAGAATTGAAATGCTAGTCTAGGAAAGTAGGAAATGTCTAATCTACTTTTGCAAAAAGGAAATTGCAGAATGGAAATGAAACAACTACTCTACTCTTGCTGAACTAAACTACTTAGTAGAAGGTTGTAATAGAAAATAGAAGAAAACCAACAATCACAAATACTTTGACGCTTCCCCGGCAACAGCGCCAAAAAGATGGTGGGTCCAGTATTGCAGCAATGATGCTGCAACTCCTGGAACTCCCTTCTTTACTTTTATCAACCTGGTTGTTCGTAACAAACTTGGAAGCGATGGTGCTATATGCACAAGTACTAGCTCTTGCCACAGGCTGTCACTTGATCAGCTGGCACATGTCCACTAGGAGCTTAAGCCAACTTCTATGAGCTCTTAGAAGAAGCTTTTAACTGTGATGGACAAAAGCTAACTCAAAGGAGGCTAGTCTACTTGCAGAAAGAAGTTGAAAGCTGAAAAGAAACGCAAACCCTAGCAAACCCTAGTTTTACCAACTATCCCTACTAGTGCAAGAAACGAGATGAAATCGGTGGAACTGGATGCCATTGACTCTTGGAAAGGTAAAATGCATGTGACTAAGCTACTTCTGAAGCAAAATATGGAAAAAACATAATTTTGTATTTTTGAGTAATTTTGCAAAATTATTATGCATGTGCTGTAACTATTTTTGATTGTGCGGGAGGTTGGGAAGGTGAGAAGAGGGCCTAAGGGGTCCCTAACACCCTTCTAAAGAGTTTCATAGTTATCAGATCTCGAAAAACCGCTCACGTGAGCTTCTACAGAAAGTCTGCAAGGGTTCTACAAGAAGATGCAAAAGAGGATTTTGGAGGGTTGATGGTGGAAAAATGGTGGGAAAGTGGAAATGGAGGTTGGATGAGGATTTGAAGGGGTCTAGGACCTAGTGAATGAAGCTAAGGAGTGATTAAGGTGATTGGATTTGTTCAAGGATGGAGGGAGCAATGTTGCACAAGAATGTAGAAATTAGGGCAAAGTGGGAAAATGTGGCAAGTGAAGGGAAGAAATCTTGGATTAGGGGTTGGAGCAGGTTGTATGATAGAGGAAGGGTAGGCAGGGAGGTATCACAGGTGTTTTGCACACTATTTTCCAAAATTGATCAAACAAAGACTAAGAAAACCAATGATCTAACTATTTTGACCTACTTTGACCTAAAAAAAAGAAACGTGATGAACAAAAGTTTATTGGTAGAAAATCATGCATGATAACTATGGAAACTCAGCAAGAATAGATTCTAAACATACAAGTACAACTGGTATCAACTTTCCTAACTAAAATTCTAACACTAGCAATTGCATGAAGAGGCAAAAATAGTGTTTTTGGTAGCAAGTATGCCTTAGTCTCAGCTCATGGTCCCAAGGAGGGAGAGATGAGATCAAGGATTGCTTGGTGGCCTTTTTGTAGGTCTTTTCCTTTACCAAACCATCAAATCAACCTGAAGCATGAAGAGCTATTTCAATCATCAAAAATGACCTAAGTAACAAAGCAAGATTTTAATCTAAATAGTATAAATTATTATATGAATGCAGCAAAAACACATAAAAGTACACAAAGGAGGTACTGGCACTTGGGTTGGGCCCAACCCCAAGAGCTACAGCCTCCTAAGAAAGCTCAGAGCTGTTACAAGGTGAAATTTATCTCCATTACTGAAAAAATAATCATGTCACAAAACTGTTACAACAAAAGCTCGAAGTTGAGCTGAAATGCAGCACTGCACTCAAGTGCGAAAAACAAATGTTTAATGGTTAACCTACTAAGGCTTGAAACCTTCCTACTTATGTACTACGAGGACTCCCAACAGCCCTCCTTAACTTTAGGGGCTTGGCTGCTCAAGGCTGCAGTTAATCAGCCACTTCACAAAATCTGCTCGGCTACCCCTTGAAATCATCTTTGGTGGGCTATTGAACTCCGAGCTGATGGTGGAGAACTCAAGGAAGGGGTAATTTAGTGCCGGAGACACCCTTCCTATGAATCCTCAGCCTTGTTCCTTCGTATTTGGCTGTCAACTAGCTCATAAATGCTTGACCTTGGTCCAAAAGATGTCCAAAAATCTACAATAAACACATATTAGACTTTGTGGTTAAGTGACTATTCTCATTCATTCAATTAACATGAATATATTCAAAAGCATGTGTAGAACTATGAAGAATGGTGGATTAATCGATAATAATAGGCAACATGAGCCCAATAAGTTACCCAATTTTGGGGCTCATCAATAACTACATGAAATCTTGGTAGGGTTGGTACAATCCCACGGGTAATGTCTTGGACCATTGTAGTTGTAGTAGATTAGCTGCCCGCAACCCCTTCTTGGCCCCATGCTACCCCATCCTCGCCCATGGCCCTAGAACCCACTACGTGCGATCACTGCGGCTAGATCCTAACCTCACACCTCAGTCTGCATTCTGTAAGCAAGTGACTAGTCCATTACTAATTGGTAGCTACGACAATCCCTTTCCTTGTGGCCCATCGATTTGCAAAAGTTGTAAAATAGCTGTTGGGGGGGTCTGGTTGTATTTTGGTAGCAGATGATAGTTATCCGTGTTGTGCTTTCCTCCCACCTAACAAATTGCGCATTAGAGCGGGGTTGTTGTGCTCGACCCTACCTCTAGTCACAACAATGTTGGTCCCCCCGTTGCCGCATAATTCACTGAGACTCGGTAGTGATCTTTATCGTGCCCCTAGCTCCTACACCATACTTCCTCTCGGACTTCTAGCCACGGTACCTATTCTGGTTTTAACTTTTTCATTTCCAAACGCAAGTTTTGGATCTGTGCTTGGATTTGCTGAACTCCCAACCCTTTGTCTTGTAACGAAGTGTCATGCAACCTCATCGTTGTCTCTAATTTTTCAGCCTAGGTTGAGATCTTCTATTGTGACAGAGCCATCCTCAGATGTGGTGTCAATGTTTCCATAAACCAAGTGCAGTGTTGCGCATCTGTCAATGTCATGTTAGCCTCGTGAATAGTACTTTTCAGTCTTTGGTCCATATCCCATGGGGTTTCACAGGGCATCATCGTGATCTCTTTGAACCCTATAATCGACTGTGTTTCTGGCTTTGGCCAGCTAAACTCCTTGTTCAATTCGGTCTGGATTTCTACTGTCCCCACCATTGGGTGATCGCTTGAGTACTTTATGTACCATGTCAGTGTTCATTCCTACAGCCCGCTGACTAAGGTAGCCTTTCTGATATTATCATCCACAATTCACTGTGCATTCCATACTGATGTTAGCATGAACCAAAATTGTTTTGGGTCTTCTCCTCCTACGCCTTTGAATATCGATAATTGGATCGTGCTCTTCATTTTTACCCTTGAACTGCTATTGTTCCTGATCCCTTCGATCCTTCAATTTTCTTCTCTCTTGAGTCCCTGTGTTTCACACCAGACACCCCTTAGGTAGATCCGGGTCCCAACAATAGAACCATTTGTTGGCTTATATGGGCCTGACCCAGGTTCGGAAGAATTATTTAGCTAAGAAAATCTCGTAGCTACCAGCCCTTTCAGCAATAGCCCGCAAAGCGCGGATTGAGGTCTCACCCGAGGTAGTAGAGGAGGGTGCTAGAACCAAGTTTTTGCACCCTTGGGATGTCTAGATGTGGTTTGGAGGTTTCGCGCCCCTTTTCTGTAACTTCGTACTGCGCCATATTCGCAGATCCCAAATACCTCTTACTGTCTATTAGCGCGCAGTATACAGATCTAATTTATTGGATGAAGTATTGCAACTCGGATCTACTTTAGAATGGTTTTTAAGCAAACATTTATAGATTTATTTAGTTCGCTTATTAAAATTAAACCTAGATTCAAAAGTATTCAATAAGAAATTATATGCACATAGATCAAAACAGTCTTATTATTCATACAAAATGCCAGATTTGCGATAATTCAGATTTGACACAAAATTCTCAGAAGGAACTTATCTTTATTTCCACTTATCACTATTCCTTCCAGATCCTCCCTACACACTCAGTTGCAGGGTTCTGCGCACACAGCTGTGAACTCTTCTAGGCCTCTGCACACACAGCTGCAGAGCCTCTATTCACTACTCAAACCCTCAACTCAAACTTACAGACGCTTTCAAAATGCTTTTCTCAAAAACCCATTACATGACAGATCCAAGATCATACCCCAAAAGGAACTGCCTTTCCCTCATAGAGTTGTGCTCTATTTATACATATTTATGGTCCGCGGACCGACTTACTTCCTATTATTTTATATTATTTTTTGGGCGGACAACCCTTTGACTCGATCTTTTACATTTCGCGCTTCGCATATTTTGAAGGTTTACAATATTTTTATCCTACTTTCTAGGTTCTCAAACTCAAAACTGTTACGTGGGACCTCTGCTACCCAACAATGACTATTATGAAGATGAAGATATTGAGCACACATATAGGTTAATCACATGAAATGATGATTGGATCAGTCCCATTATGGATGGAAGGATCAAATGGGAGAAGGAAAGTTCCTGTCAATCAAATTCATATGAAGAGTTAGAAAACTGGTAGAATCGGCTGCATGAGGTCTCTACGTTGCAATGTAATTGGGTTACAAAGTCACTACGCTGTATTTCTGTTGGGTCAAGGAAAAGATATGTTTTCTCCTTGGTAATCACTTTATTTCTCATTCATCCTTACATGATTATCTTTGTTTATGGATTGAAACAAAGGAAATAACAGCTAAAGTTGGATGAAAGTAATTGGTAACAAATTAGATAAATCTAGTACAAGCAACTGACTTTTTACTATCCTTGTGTTTAGAAGACGCGGATTGGTCAATAGTCGTTCAATTGACAGACCAACACCACGCTGTAAAAGGAAAAGACAATGTCTGAAGCATGCAAGGCAGTGAGAGACTAGGCAGACTAATGTTATTTCATGACAAGATCAGATTATGTATAATGAAATCTTAGGATCCCCTAATCCTGAGGATTTGCTTTTATCTATTTATTTTCTAAATGTAATATATAAGGCCGAAAGGCAAAACAACATAGAGTTCAGACATTCATAATTTGTAATTATTCTTTCTGAGACATATAATATTATCATCCCAGTGACGTTGTAATATTGTTACTTATATTAATGAAGAAAGACTACATTTGATCCATACTTATATTCTGAGTATTTCTTAGCGGAGACTTCTGGTGACTTTGGGCCCGGTCAAGAGATGTTCTACTGCTTTCTTGTGTTATAATCTTTCTACGTGGTCTTTAATGATTGTTAATGTTCAGTTAATATCATTTCGATTATTGTGAAAATTAACGATTCCGATTCATGTTGTTGTTCATTTAGATTCAGACTTAGTTGTGTGATATATCTGAGTAACGCTTTGATTGGATTAGTTATGTTAGTTTCAGTAGTAGATTGTTGTTCATTCTGAGTGATGTTATCATAGATCTTAGAGATAGCATTAATCGATTTCCATAACTTTCTTAAATAGATCAATTGTTGTTTAGAGATAATTTATTGTTATATTCTTTCTTCTTGTTCAATTGAGATTTTCGTTCAATTAGGATTTGTCATTCAATTGAGATTGTCATTCAATTAGGATTTGTTGTTCAATTCAGATTTGCTATAGATTATCACTGTTGTTCAGTTGTTATAGTTCTCTTTCTTGATTGAGTGAGTTAGTCTTAATTCTATTTGAAAGTTTCCAAGCATGATTCTTTGCATTCACATTCAGATTCATTTGATTTCGGAATAATTTAAACAAAATTGTAGAGTGTGTTAAGAGTTCTTTTAGAGTTATTTCTTTCGTAGTTATTTCTTTCAGAATTGTGTGGATTGAGTTGAAGAGATAATTATTAGTGATTACAATGATTTATCATTAGATAACCTCTGAATTCACTGAATATATTGTGCTGACACTCTTGAGATAAAAAGACTTACCTTGGGTTGACAATTAATGTAGGAATTAAGATTTCTTGTAAAAAGACATCTTAGTCCACCAACAATATCTACTGAGGTACGTAAGTTACCCTATTATGATGGCTTGGATGATGTTAATATATTTCTTGACCATTTTGAAAGGGATGTACTAGAGGAACATCAATTAAAAGCCTTAGATCTAGCATTAATAGCTATGCCTGCGAGATGGTGGGGTACAGATAGGGATAATTTTTCTAACTAGAAGGAATATCGTAGAATGATATGATTAATGTTTGGCTACGTGAACGCCCAAACTCATTGAAAAATACACAGGGAAGGATGATCCATGGGAACATCTGGTGAGATGGACTAAGGCATGGGGCAAGATACCTCAACTTGAGTGGGTGCATTTCTTTATTCATACCTGGATGTTATCCCAAAGAACTGGTATTTAGAGATGGAGCTGTGACGCAGGACCATTGATTAAGATGAGATAAAAGAAAGTTTCTTGCTAACATTTAGTTTCGAAGATGGGTTCGAATGTATTGATGAAGCGCTTCAAGAAATTAAAGAAGCAATCATTTGAACACCCATCTAACCTATCACATGGGTACAACCTAAATGGGGTACGCAACTACAACATGCTTTAGAATGTTACAATGTCATGACGGAAGAATGTGATGAGGATCCATGAAATATTAATATCTTTGAATCAGAGGGACAACGCAAAGTTTGTGGACCTAATGTGGAGATCCTTGATATTTCACAACTAGTATGCACAAAGTAGGTAAACATTGGTTTAGAAGCAGGACCAAAATTTGT
>APFE030156334.1:3653-16554 GCA_000404065.3 Pinus taeda
ATAACACATAAAACACATATACATAGAGATTTCCCACTGGATCCCAAAACCGGGACTACCAGCTTTATTTTTCATTATGTTCCTTTCAATGTTACAATACATATTTATACATGCCGAAGCATCCAATGCCATGGACTGCAAAACCATCGCATCCAAAACCATGGACCGAAAACCATCGCGTCCAAAAAACATGTGCAAAAATCATGCACAAAACCATAGGTGGGTCCGCCCAACCTAACATAGGGTACAAAACCAAAATTTTCCGGGGCGCTGCCCCGGACCCCATAAAGTGGGTTTATGGGTACCCCTCAAACCCCCTCTTAACTATGTAGAAAGAATATAACACAACCCAACAGGAATGAATTCAATCTGACAGACGGTTTGCAAGATATCGACTGCCCTAGTTTGAAGCCAGAAGCTTCCGAAACTAAAGCTACAACTACAGAAGCAAATATTGACTTGCGTGGACTAGAATATCTCCTCATCTGAACTATGTTATAGGTTCATCTGAACCTTCTCTGAAAGCCGCAACTTTTGGTGGTGGAATCAAGTCAATCTGACGGACAGTTTGCAAGATATCGACTGCCCTAATTTGACACCGGAAACTGCCGAAACTGAAGCTGCAACTATAGAAATAAAGATTGACCTACGTGGACTAGAAGATCTCTTCGTATGAACTACACTATAGGTTCATCTAAACCTTCTCTAAAATCTGCAACTTTTGGTGGTGGAATCAAGTCAATCCGACGGACGGTTTGCAAGATATCGACTGCCCTAGTTTGAAGCTGGAAGATGTTGAAACTGAAGTTGCAACATTAGAAGTAAAGATTGACCTGCATGGACTAGAAGATCTCTTCATCTAAACCACACTGTAGGTTCATCTAAACCTCCTCTGGAAGCCGCAAATTTTGGTGGTGGAATCATGGCGATCCGATGGTTGGTTTGTGAGATATCGTCTGCCCTAGTTTGATGATGAAGCCGCTAATGTTGATGTCGCTGATCTAGGGTTTGATACTATTGATATAAATCAGATTTATTGTACTATTTCTCTCTACTGAATTATTGAAGATAAAAGAAGATTTGATCAAATGGTTTCCCCACACATTATGGGGTTTGTCCCTGGCTAGCCGCCACATCTTGTGTCTCTTGTCTTGGCTTGTTTTCTGTCAATCGTTTAATATTCTATCTGCACTTTACTTTATGTACATGTGATTGTTAATCTGTGGAATATAATAAGAAAAAGAAGTAAATTTTTATAAGCATAGAATATACCATAACTTAACACGGAATTAGAGCTGAGGTGAAGACAAAGCCCAAGCAAGAGCAAGAGCAATCACTGAAGAGAAGATTGGCGAGGCTATCCTAAAAGAACTATGGGGTCCTCAACACTCTGCCGAAGGCAAGCTTCATAAGAAAGATGACTATCACGGATGGAAGATGTCTATCGATCTAACCCTAGAAGATCGAGGAGTTTTGGACCATGTAAGAGGCAATATTGTTGAGCCTCCATCAAATGCATTCGCTACTGCATGGAACAAATGGAAAACCGAAGAATTCAAAATAGAAGATCATCCAAGACTCTATCGACAAGCACTTGGTGGCCTACATCTCTGAACTGGACACCTCCAAGGAAATCTATGATAGACTGGTGAGTTTATTTAAAGTTAATGATGCAAATCAAATTTAGTTTCTTAGAAATAAGCTGAGGGAAACCAAGAAGGGTAAAGATGAGAGTATGAAAGCATACTTCTTAAGAATAACTGAGATCAAGAACGATCTCCTATCTATTGGGGAGGCTATTATTGACAGGGAAATGGCACTCACGAATCTTGGAGGATTACCATCTGAATTGTACGTGTTCAAGACTAATCTTCTAAACTATAATGTAATTCCTAGTTTCGAGGAATTAATGGCTAGATGCATTCAAGAAGAAACAAGGGAAGAAGAGCAAGAAATGCCCATGCCTAAAGGTCCTCCTGCTGCCTTTTCTTCTCATGCTAAGAAAAAAAATAACTCCGGGACTAAATGAAAAGGAAAGGCTGGACCTAAGGCTAGAATAAAATGACAATGTTACATCTACGATAAATTAGGTCAATATGCAAGGGAGTGCCTTGATAGATATTACTCACATTGGGACGATGATCAAAATCCCTCTGATGACAATCAAAGGAATGACAAATTCAATAGCAAAGATAAGAGGAGAGCTGGGAATCGAGGAAGAGGAAAACCATTCAAGAAGGCTAGAAATTCCAGGATGTATTAAATGCACTTGACCTCAAAAAGAACCTAGTGTCCATCTTGGCAATGGAAGACAAAGGCTACAAGGTAAAATTCAGTGATGACAAGGTATGTATATGGAAAGCTAATGTTAAAGATGCCTTTACTCTTGGGCTTAGTGTTGATTCATTATATCAAGTCGATGGAAGTCCACTAGGTGTCATATCTTATGACACATCTCTTCAGTCCAAACTTTGGCATCAGAGGTTTGGCCCCCTTCATTATAAAGCTATACTTGGTGTAAGACAAATGGTGACAAGGACGCCCGAATTTAGAATAGAGAAAGAAGATGTATGTCCAGGATGTGCCGAAGGAAAGCTCAAAAGGTGACCATTCCCCTCAAGCCAAAGCAAGGCCTCTGATATATTACAGTTGGTTCACTCAGGCATATCTAAGGCTGGCATTAAGAGGGAGACTACTACACCACATACTCCTAAGAAGAATGGTGTGGCGAAAAGGAAGAACCGTACGATTGTGGAAACTATCTCTATAGGTAGATGATGTAACAATGCCTGATGTGGAGGAACCAATGGATCTTATTTATCCACCTGAGCCTCCCTATTCTAGGAAGAGGCCTTCATGGCTTAGGGGGATACTTGATGATGTTGAAGGACATGCTGCACCCTGAGGAACCTTCTGTCAAAGTAAGAAACCTCATAGGTATCAGGGATACCTAACCATCATGAGCATGATCATACAAAATGAGCCTTCATCATTCTCAAATGTTGTCAAGCATTAAGTATGGAAGAATGCTATGACCATAGAATATGAGTCTATTATGGAGAATGATGTCTGGGAAGTAGTTCCTAGACCCCAGACAAGACAATTGTTACTTCAAAATGGCTTTACAAGATAAAGCATGCAGCAGATGGAAGTACAGAAAAGTATAAGGCTCGTTTTGTTGCTTGAGGTTTCTCCCAAAAGGAAGGTATAAACTATGATGTGATATTTGCACCTGTTGCTAGATATATGACACAAGGATGGAACCTACATCAGATGGATGTCAAGGCAATGTTCTTGCACAGTTTGATCAAATAAGAGGTCTACGTGGAGCAACCCGAAGGATTTGAGATTTATGATCGAAAATCTCATGTATGCAGGTTGAAGAAGGCTCTCTATGGGCTGAAGTAAGCACCCTAAGCATGGTATGAGAGGATCAATAGCTACTTGATGAAGATGGGATTCACTAGGAGTGAAGTTGATCCTAACCTTTACTTTAAGGTTGAAGATGACAAGCCTCTCATACTGGTGCTGTATGTGGATGACCTCTTTCTAACAGGTGCAAACCCTCTCATTCACAAATGTAAGAGGGAGTTGGCTTCTGAATTTGAAATGAAGGACCAAGGACTTTAAGTGTGGTAGAAGCCAAGGGAAATTTTCCTATCTCAAGGAAAATATGTGATAAAGATATTGGAAAGATTCGGTATGATGGACTGCAAGCCTGTGACTACCTTGAGGATCTTAACTTTTAGAAGTTATATGGTAGTGATGTCGGACCAGATTTGGGAAATGCCTTTGAGTTTCATAAAGTCATTCACATTGATGTTCTTGGTGAACCTCGGTCCAAACATATGTTTTGCAGTTATCATTGTGAGCTCATATTTGGTTGAGCTTCACTGGATTGATGCCAAGAATCTTCTGATATATCTTCGTCGCACAATGGGTTAAGATACACTGCCAGAGATGTGAGACTACTTGGATATACTAAGGTTGATTGGATAGGCAGTGTGGTGGACCATAAGAGCACTTTTGGGTGTTGTTTCACCTTGGGATCTACTTCGATATCCTGAATGAGTAGGAATCAGAAGTCGGTGGCTTTGAGCACCGCCAAATCATAATATATTGCTGCCAGCATGACCTCATGTGAGGCAATCTGGTTGCGAAAGCTCTTTAGTGAGCTGTTTAGATTTACATTGGATACCACTATGATTATCAGTAACAACTAGAGGTGGGATTTGATTATTAAAGAATCCTTTATTCGTTGATTGCTCCAGCAAATAAACATCATCTGGGATATGGTAAGTCGATGAGCAAGGAAGCTCCATTGCATTAAGATGATGTACAGGTCGATACACCTTGTCAAAGCCCCAAGGAAAGATCTAATCTGTGATTTTCCCAAACGAGTTGGAGTCATCAAGAAACCCTTGTACAAGGGTCCTGCATGTTGCATACATTGAGCTCTGGGAGCTCTGAGGGCTTGCGGTTCTTACTGGAGCAACATACGACCACAGGGTGACTCACCCTCCCCTAGTGGTGCGCACTGGAATAAGATGATTCGCTCTCTTGTGGAACAAGATGATTCGCTCTCTTGTGGAATAGTATGATTCGCTCTCCTGTATAGCAGGATTGATATGTTCTCCTATGAGGCCTGGATCAATGAGTAGGGAAATGAAGTTAGGGGCCATAGTAGTACCGATGGACGCATCGTTGTATCTACCATACTCCCTACGCTAGGATGACCTCCATTGACCTGGGATCAATGATATTGGTCTGGGACTAGTGGTAGGAGTTGTACCTTACTATGACACTGACTTCGGGGCAGTTGAGACTAGTCCGGGACCAATGGTATATACTCCGAGACTAACTTCGTGTCAGTGCAGTACTAGTCTGGGACTAGTGAGAGTGGTATATACTATGACGCTGACTTTGGGTTGGTTGAGACTGGTCTAGGACTAGTGGTACACTCTCTGAGACTGCGATACTAGTCTGGGACCAGTGGTAGGAGTGGTACTTACTATGAAGCTGACTTCGGGTCGATTGAGACTGGTCTGGGACCAGTGGTATGCACTCTGAGACTGACTTTGAGTTAGTGGAGGACGATACTGGTCTGGGACCAGTGGAGTTGTACTCACTATGACGCTAACTTCAGGTTGGTTGAGACTGGTTTGGGACTAGTGGTACATACTCTGAGACTAACTTGCAGTTAGTATGATACATCCTCGATTATTTCTTCTTCTTCATAATTTGGACAAAAGAAGAGCAGAACAGAACAATGCAAGAGTAGAGCAGAACAGAGCAAAACAGTACAGATTAGTGTAGGGCAGAACAAAACAAAGCAGAACAGGTAGAATAGAGCAGAGCAGGGCAAGGGTGAGGTTGTACAGGGTAGTGCATTTGATGGATGAATAGTAACGACCGATAGATAGATTGCAGATGAAGTTCTCCCTAGTTGTGAGGGAGTGTTAAAATTCACAACCAGGGAAAAACTTCATGTGGGTCATCTTATTCATGGATGATAATATTTTTATTAGATTCCTCTCATCGAGAGTTTTAGGATTGATATAAAGATCATCCGATTCCGATAAGTATTCATGGAGATATGAATTTATTTTGATTATGGAATTATTATCAAGCTGACCTACAACTCATGTAGGCTCAAAAGCCCAACAGTCGCATCTATTCAAACACCAACATTGTGTATAAATACAGGAGGAATTTTCCTCATTTGGACTCACTCATGTCATTACATCCCTCTCTCTCTACTATGCAGAAAAGAGTCTCTTCTCTACTGTGCAGAAAAGGGTCTCTCTCTCACACATGTGAAGCTGGAAGCTGCCGAAACTAAAGCTGCAACTACAAAAGTAAATATTGACCTGCGTGGACTAGAAGATATCTTCATATGAACTACATTTTAGGTTCATCTGAAACTTCTCTGAAAGCCGCAACTTTTGGTGGTGGAATCAAGTCAATCCGACGGACGGTTTGCAAGATATCGACTGCCCTAGTTTGAAGTCGGAAGCTGCCAAAACTGAAGCTGCAACTATAGAAGTAAATATTGACCTATGTGGAATAGAAGATCTCCTCATCTGAACTATGCTATAGGTTCATCTAAACCTTCTTTAAAATCCACAACTTTTTGTGGTGGAATCAAGTGAATCCAACGGACGGTTTGCAAGAAATCGACTGCCCTAGTTTGACGCCAGAAGCTGCCGAAACTGAAGCTGCAACTACAGAAGTAAATATGGACCTACGTGGACTAGAAGATCTATTAATATAAACTACGTTGTAGGCTCATCTGAACCTTCCCTGAAAGCCGCAACTTTTGGTTGTGGAATCAAGTCAATCCAATGGACGGTTTGCAAAATATCGACTGCCCTAGTTTGAAGCTGGAAGTTTTTGAAACTGAAGTTGCAACTGCATAAGTAAATATCGATCTACGTGGACTAGAATATCTCTTCATCTGAACTACACTATAGGTTCATCTAAACCTCCTCTGGAAGCCGCAACTTTTGGTGGTGGAATCATGCCGATCTGATAGTCGGTTTGTGAGATATCGTCTACCCTAGTTTGATGATAAAGCCACTAATGTTGATGCTGCTGATGTAGGATTTGCTACTATTGATATAAATCAGAATTATTGTACTATTTCTCTCTTCTGAATTATTGAAGATAAAAGAAGATTTTATTAGAGGGTTTCCCCACACATCGTGGGGTTTGTCCTTGGCTAGCTGCCACATCTTGTCTTGGCTTGTTTTCTGTCAATCGTTTAATGTTCTATCTGCACTTTACTTTATGTACATGTGATTTCTAATCTGTGGAATATAATAAGAAAAGGAAGTAAATTGTTATAAGCATAGAACACACCATAGCATTCTAAACCTACATAGCTAGATATCTTTCCACCATTTCTTACAATGAATTTGGTGCTTTAAAAGACATCACGAGCCCTTAAATCTCCCCGATTCAAAGACCATGAAATGGCTTCACTATAGGGTCTCTTTTATTTAAATATAAGAAAATGAATGGTCAACCCTAGCTTACAACATGAGGACAACCCTCGCTTAATATGGCATATACTGAACTGTGGGCCAGTAGCCTATCCTTGTGAATTCAAACTAGATAGAGTTGTACCCCACGCAAGGAGACATTGCTCTGAGCTATGATCTTCAAAATACTTATGTACTTACTCTACGCAGAGAGTATCAAAAAATAATTGTCATGTGAAAAACTGCTTGATAAAAAACTTCATATAATATTTATATAAAGATGACAAAGAAAACATATACAGCAAAACTTTATGTTAGCTCCCATTAAGCTTTACTAATCTGATATCTCTATGAAAGGTCTGTGATAATACTGATGGAAGGTTCCATCAGTTTTCTCCAGTATGCTCCAAGTACCTATAGGCTTGTGCGCTGCTTCCTTGGATAGTAGATCAACAGTTGTGTTCCTCTCCTTGTATATATGTTGACAAGTAAATGTGTCAAATAAATTTATAAGTCTGAAAATTTCTTCCATGTTGTGTCTCAGAGTAAAAACATGACAAATTGTAACTTTGTTAATCCAATTGCATATAGTTTTTGAATCTCCAAATAGTTGTAAGATTCTGCGTTGTTTTTCCAAGGTAAAGTGAATGGTGTATTTTGCTTATGAAAGCTCAACAAAATTGTTTGTCCCTCTGCCCAAACCCATTTGGATTTTGTAAATATGATTTGATGTAATATGGAGGAAAACGCCTCCCCCACAACAAATGTCTTGAGTTGAGCCATCAAAGTATGCCCAGGAGTCGGATTGGTTTATGCTCTCGGAGATGATATGCCTGGGATTTGGATTTGTTTCCTCCTCTGGTATCTGTTAGTAATCTGTTAGGATTTGTGCAGTGATGGCTGGGTAGTGGGGGGGATAATTTTGAAAAATTATTCTATTTGGGGCAATCCAAATGGCCCAGCAAGTCAGTAAAGGGATGTTTTTTGTTCTTTCCGAGAATACATTAGACCACCATCCCTCCCAGGCTTCCTGAACGGTTGTGTTGTGCCACCTAGGGAGGGAAGGTATATGAGAGTGGATAGAATTCCAAAGCTCCCTTGTGCATGGGCAAGTAAGGAAAAGATGATTCCCAGTTTCATTGTCTGCTTTGCAAAGGCTGCACCAGAAGGGTCCGTGAAAAGATCTTTTGATCAAATTTTCTCCTATTGGGATTTTTTGATGCAGAATGGTCCACATGAGGAGTCTGGATCTGGGTGGTGCTTTGAGTTTCCATATGCTTCTCCACCAAGGTTCATACTGTGGTGGTTTTAGAGAGTTTATAAGAGTTATGTATCCCTCCTTAGGGGAGTATTTCTCGTGCTTCGTATGTGCCTAGATAAGCTCATCCTCCCCTTCCTGTATCTTGATATGGGATTCTATGAGTGCCTCCGTGCATTCCTTCCAATGATGTTGCCATTGTCGAGGGATCTGTAAAGTCCTTCCAGATTTCCAAGCTTGTTGTAAAAATGTGGAGCGGCCATTGTCTGTTATTTGGTTAAGATGTGAGATCCCTCTGGAGGTGAGATATGTTTCCTGAGCTCTTGTGGAAGTCTGTGGGTGTTCCCACATACAATCCAAGGGTCCATCCCTATTTTAACAGCTTCTCCTGACTATATTCTCCATGTGAGTCCAACCCTGATAAGGGGCATAGCTTGTAGGAAAACTTTCCATATATTCGATTTTCTAGCTTGTGTCCACTGTGGTTGTCGAATCCAGTCCAGAATATTTAAAGGAGATATGTATTTATATGTGGCCACTTTAGTCCAAATGCTGAAAGAAGTGACTAGCTACCACCCTAGTTTGGTCACCATAGTTGTGGAGAAAGAGTCTAGTCTTTTTATACCCCATCCTCCCCACTTCTTTTGGAGTGCCAAAGAGTCCCAACTTGACTAGGCGAAGATCCTTCTGGGTTGGTTTCCTCTCCACAGGAACCTACAACATAGGTTTTTGATTCTGGATAGTATTCCTTTAGGAATCCATGCTAAAGACATCCAGTAGACTCGAGTTGCTTCCCGCACTTCTTTTATGAGTATCAGTCTTCCTGCTCTTGATAAATATTTTAGATACTAGATGTTTAGCCTTTTTTCCAGTTTGGTTATAAGCTAAATCCAATCAGCAATCCTATAACCATGTGCTTTTAATCTATAGCCCAAATATTTTAAACCCTCGTCCAGATGTAGTAGATTATAGGGGAATCTTCTCAGGGCATACTGAACCTCGTATGGAGTGCATCCTATTGTTGTTATAGAGGCTTTTCCATTGTTAACCATCATGCCAGTGGCTGCCAGGAATATAGTGAATGTATTGAGAAGTGCAGTCACATCTCCATATTCCCATTTAGGAAAAGTAACACATCGTCCACAAAGAGCATGTGCGTTAGAATGCATCCTTTAGTGATGCAGACCCCCCTGAGCCTACCTCTTCGATGTTCCTCCTTTATCAAGAAACTGAGACCTTCCATGATGAGTAAGAAGAGGAGTGGGGACAAAGGAAATCCTTGCCTAAGGCCTCTTTCAGAGTGGAAGAAAGGTGAGGCCGCACCGTTTACGAGAATAATGTATGATACATTAGCGATACAAATCATAATCCATCTTATGAATTCAAAAGGGAAACCCAGGTGTGTTAAAATTATTCTGAGATATAGCCAGTTGACTTTATCAAAGGCTTTCGAGATGTCAACTTTCAAGACCATACCATTTAGCTTGTGGGTCTGGATAGAATGTAGGATCTCTTGTGTCGTTTCGACTGCTTCATGTATTTGTCTATTCTGTAAAAATGCAAATCGTTCAACTGAGATATGGTTGGATAAGGTTGGCTCGAGTCAATTTGATATAATCTTGGAGATGATCTTGTAGATACAATTACATAAGGATATGGGATGGAAGTCATTGAAAGATGTGGGGTTGTCCAATTTGGGAATAAGGGCGATAAATGTTGAGTTGAAGGCCTCATATATTCTTCCAGAGGTTTTGCATTCCTCTATGACTTGTAATAGGTCCCCCCCCCCAGGGTATCAAAAAAGGCTAGGTAGAATTCCACAGTCTAGCCATCTGGACCAGGACTTTTATCTCGCTTAAACCATTTGAGAGTGTCCTCCAGTTCCCTCAAGGAGACCTCCTTAATCAATTCCCCTCTTTCATCTTCATCTACAAAACTTGGGAATAGTTGGGTTGTCTTCATTATGTCTCCCAGGGTGGCATTTGGTGGTGACTTATAAATGTTACTGAAGTGAGCAAAGGTCATAGCTGCCAGCCGAAGGAAGGTGTTCATTGGTTCTCCATGCTCATCTAATAGTTTCCATATAGTATTGATAGCTTTCCTCCCATTTGCAAATTTGAGGTATAACTTGGTATTGTCATCCCCTTCCTTCACCCAGATGGCTCTGCTTCTCAGTCTCCAACTCTCTTTTCTATTTTTCAGAATTTGGTTTCTCTTGGCCAGCAGAGAGGTTATTTGCTCTTTGTGCTCAAGGGAGGATAAGATTCCTTCATGTTCATTTTCATACTTCTCGATGGCTTCTTCAGATTGTTTGAGAGTATGGCCTTCTTGCTTTCTCTTCTTATGAGCCCATTTCTTAGAGAGGCCCTTGAGTTCTTTAAGGTTTTTTGATAGACCTTCTGATATAGTCCTTTCTGCTGCTGGGGGATGATTCCTCAAATAATTTGTGACAAGATGGATATATTCAGCATCCCTTAGCCAAACTGAATTAAATTTGAAAGGACCTTCAGGCTTGTTCATACCTCCTCTAATTTCCAAATAGATCGGCCTATGGTATGATATTCCTCTAGAGCCCACCCACTACCTATATCCCAGACCCAAGGTTAACATATGCTCCTTAATGAGATATCTATCAAGTCTTCTAGATAGACTGTTTGCTCCTAATTTGTTGTTCCTCCAAGTGGGCAATATTTTTAGGGAGGGGATATCTATGAGATTATGGTCCTCTAGTTTAGCATCAAAAAAATTTGAGAGGATATCCCTTTGGGCATTATGTCCCCAAGATTCCACATAACCAATGGAGAAGTTTAGATCCCCCCCAGGACGAGGTTGTCCTTTTGAAAAATGTGAGAATCAAGGAGTCTGCTCCAATATTTTTGTCTGTTGTGACAAGGGCCATATATATTTATGACCATGAGCTCGATATCAAGTTTTGAGGATTATATATCAGTTCCTATGTGGCCCAAACTCCCCCACACATTATAGATTCTGATAGATCGATTTTTTACTCCTATCGCAAGCCCCCCAGACCTCCCCGATGCATCGAGGGTATGGAAAGTCCAACCAGGTAGGCAGGTTTCCAGGAGGTGGGTAATGACAAACCCCTGACCGATGGTTTCTTGCAAAAAAAGAATGTCAACGGGTTGCACTGAGAGTAGTCTCGTCGTGACTAATTTTTTTGCAGAGCTAGCCAACCCTCTACAATTGAAGGAGAGGATTTTCATGGAGGAGGGGCCTCTTGGGTATTCACTGCTCTAAGTACCTGATCAATGGCATGTTGTTTGCCTGAAAAAATACCCTCCCCTGCTTGTACCTTAGCTTTGGATAGGTAGGACGGTCTGCCTCTAGTCGATTTTAGGGGAGGGGGAGAGGTGATGAAGTTGATACCTAGAGAGTCAGGGCCTGTGAGCAAAACCTAGCTCTGGTGGGGTATTTGAAAGGAAGAGGGTTGGAATGAGAGGGGGGATCAAGTAATTGGGAATTTGGGGGAGGATGTTCAAGGAAAGAGGGTTGAGTGCAGGAGATGGTGGGGGAGAGGGGTTTGATAGGGAATTCCACAGCCTTAGGGGGAATAAAGGTGTGAGAGGAAGACTGTACTGAATTGAATTGTTCATAACATGTATCAATGTCGTGCATAGATGCATTAGATTAAATAGAGGAGGAGTTTACAGTCGACATACCCGTGGAGAACATCGCCTCAGCATTTGCCCTTGCTATGGTAAGAGGTGGAGATGGTGCTCCGATGGATGCCTTTCCCCACTTCTTTCTGGTCTCTTTTGAGGGCATAGGCAATGCATCAGCTTGTGCCCAATTTGCAACCTCTTCCCCCTCAGAGGGGCTTTTCCGAGCTTGAGTTTTTTTCTGCATTGTGTCCTTCTCCCTGTCTCCTACCCTTTCCTTCTTATTCAACAGACAGTCTTTGTACATGTGTCCCACCTTGTGACAACGTCTGCAATGGAAAGCGATACCTTTGTAGTCTAGGTTTTGCTTACGAGATAAGGATTTCCACTGTAAGGTAATGTGCTCCTGAAGACCACCCCGAGTATCCAAGTGTACGAGAATCCTGGCATATCCCATCATACCTAAGGTTAGGTATGTTTTGCCATGGTCTAAATAGGTGCAACAACGTAAACTTTGAAATGGGAATTGATACTATTACCCGTTTTGTAGAGATAGCAAAAAAATGACTCGATTTTGAAAAGGGGTGATGTAGAACACAAGTTTTTTTTAGAGCATAGTTTTTGCCATTATAAATTTTTTTATGTACATTGTGTTTTAGAATGGTAGTGATTTTGATGCTGATTTAAAAAACTGGTAATTCTACACCATGCCATGTTTTTAAAAGGTTTTTTTTTTTAACTTTTACTTTTAATTTTATAATGTATGAAATGTATATAATCATTTTGAAAATTTAATAACTTTGGAAGTGGTCTTCTTTTTCATATTTTCTTGTTTTTATTATTATTTTTTTTGTAGTGAGGTTTTTATTGTTTTGCATATTTAAAGAAGAAGGTAGATATTTTGCATTTTCGATGTTATACATATTTATAAATCATTAATTAAATTTTCAATCCACATGAAATAATTGTCTCTTAAAAAACATATATAAAAATATATATAAAAAAGACAAAAATGAAAAATGTTAAAAAAGAATTATCTC
>APFE030156334.1:21926-44584 GCA_000404065.3 Pinus taeda
TTTAAATAAATTATGTTTAATAAAAAGTAATTATTCACCTTGAACTGGTCTGCTCCTCATCTTCGTAGCATAGCATATCATATATATAGCTTTATTTCTCTTCTTTGTAAATTCAGTCATGAGGATATATATAGCTTTATTTCTCTTCTTTGTAGATTCAGTGATGAGGATGAGTCTAGTTCTAGATTCCAAACGTAGAGTTTAATAAAAAGTAATTATTTACCTTAAACTAGTCAGCTCCTCATCTTCGCACCACAGCATATAGACATAAAAATGCACACAGTGGAATATCTGAACTCACTATCTAAAAAACCACACCACATAAATTTCCAATCAACTAGAAATATAATAATTAATTTTCTATATGAAATAAATGTTAATATTTATTTAAATTAGTTAAAAAATATTTAAATTAATATCAATTTTTTTATATTTATAAGAAATATATATTTTGGTTTGTTTATTTATTTCAATTGGAACTTGTAGCTCATTATATAATTTTACTATGAAATATATTTGCAAAAGAGCCCTCCAACTATTTTATACTAAATTGAATTTGAATGAGTTCATTACATAATGTTTTGATAACATATATGTATGGAATATATGAATAGTTTAGAGAATATTTTTAAAATTCTATTGTTTTTCAATTTGAAGTTTTATGAATTTTAAAGTTGAGTGCCTAATTTTGTTAAAATTTTAAATGTTAAATTTTAGTGGTTACTAGATGAATTGGGAATTTTTACTAGAATGTGTTTTTTTTAATTAACAAGTTTTAAGTTGCACAATTTAATTTATTTAGTGTAGTATTGAAGTGTATAGAGACCAAGTAATGATGAAAATGGATTGCTTTCCTAATCAATTTTGACATTAAAATAATGAATCAATGTTGTGGCTATTGTGATTGATACGTTTTTTTTCTTTCTTTGCAGTACGAAAGGGAAGTTTTCCTTTGTTTCCAGCGAAAGTTGTTGCTTTTGGTATGATTTAATGACTGGATTGTGCAAAACAACAATTGTTGATGGATTGTATGTGCTTGAAGCCTCATATTTCTATTTACAAATGGTTGAAGATTTTGATGATGTGATTGAAAATGGAAATGTTTTTTCGCTTATTCAAAATACAAATTCTATTGTTGACATACCTTAACTACCTAGGGATGTATTGAATTAGCCTTTGAGGCTTGGAGGTTATTATTGTTTTTTGATATTGTTAAAGACCCTATGTATGTTTAATGTTTTTGAAGACCATTGTAGTTCAGTTTTTGAAGTTATACTGAGGAAATAGCTATGCTAAATTTGGAATGTGGTTCGTAGCCTCATCCTTCTGTCTAGACATGGTTGAACATTTTGATGATTTCATTCAAAATGGAAATGTTTTTTCGCTTATTATGAATGCAGATTCTATTGTTGACATAACTCCAATACTTGTGGATGTATTGAATTAGCCTTTAAGCTTGAACATGTTTGTTTTTTTATAATGTTGTAGACCCTTTGTATGTTTAATGTTTTTAATGTTTTTAAGGTCATTGTAATTCACATTTCCAATTTATACTAAGGACATATGTATGCTAAATTTGGAATGTGGTTCATATTTCTTTATGTTTTTCAATTTGTAAAAAATGAAAGGGTTTCCTACTTATTGGGAAGAAATGTTTTATTGGTATGAATCCATAATTGGCAGAAGTTGTTATTGTATCAATTATTTGTAAAGTGATCAATTATCCATGTGTTCCAAGTTTGTTGTGGGAAAACCAATTTTCCAAATATTTATTCTCTATGGTTTTGTTAGATTTTAGTTTTTTGAATATTGAAGAGTATCTATTAGGCTCCAAGGCAATTGCAAAATGACTTTTCAACGGACTTTAACTTTATCATAGAAATGTTAACTGAATTGAGAAGTGAGAATGGTGCAAAAATACCTCGTTCTACTACTACACGACAATGATCAATGAATACCAACGGAAATGGTATCAGCAAAATAAGGTAGTCATTAAAGCATGAAGAAGAGATGTGTATCAATGAAAAAAATAGCTTTAGCAAACCATGAAGGAGGAGCTATAAATCGCAAGTATGAAAAGAGGACTGGTTGTCTGCAGTGACAATTTTGTTTTAATGGTTGTTTTGTTTAATGTTTATGATGTGAAAGAAATTATATTTTTGTAAGCTTTATTAATTTTCATCTTCTTTGGGAACATTGTGTTTGGAAAGAGAGTTTTCATATAAACGACGATGGTGTTTTGTCTAAAAACAATGAAAGAAATTCAATTTTGGGTTTTGACAACAGCTGTAGGAATGAATAATTTCCTGAAATGGTTGACAATTTGGGAGACTGTGTTGGTGAACAGGGTATTCCTTTCCTAGTAGAAACTATATTGTTAATATAGTTACCCCTGCCGAATCTGTATGTAATATGGTTGTTGCAACAATGTAGGGAGTTGAAGTTTTCTTCTTTTCCATTATTTTTTTTCTTTCTTGATGTGAAATTTTTACTGTTCTGTTTTTTTCACATACTTCCTTTTAATAATGGTGTCGAAATGATTACAAATTGGAAAATAGATTCAAGTGTTATTCTTACTGCTAGTTGCACCACTCCCAGGGTAGATCTTACATTGTATTACCAACTTGTTGGCAGTCTACTTTATTTGACACACCCTCAGCCTGACATTGACTATGCAGTTGGGTTGGTCTCTAGATTTACTTAGAATCCTCATCAGAGTCACTAGAAAGCAGCAAATCAGATTCTCAGGTGTATTTAAGGAACTTCCAATTTTGGCATTCAATTACTACTGGTTCTCTTGAGCTTGTAGGTTTCACTAATCTGACCGGGATGGATTAGTGGATGATCGGAAATCCACCTATGGATTTGTTTTATGTCTTGTATCTACTCCTATTACTTGGTCCCGCAAGAAATAGTCAGCAATTGCATTATCTACGACAAAATATGAGTATAGACTTGTAGTTCTCGCAAGTCAAGAAGTTATTTGGTTGCAACAATTATTGCTTGAGTTTGGAATTTAGCATGATCAACCTACTCTCTTATGGTGTGAAAATCAAAGTGAAATACAAATTTCTAGAAATCTTGTGGAGCATCAATGGACAAAACACGTTGAGATTCACATGCACTTCATTCGCCAACTTATTCAAGATGGTGTTCTCAACCTCGAATATGTACCTACTGAAGAACAAATAGCAAATATTTTTACAAAGTCCTTGGCTTGGCATCACCAAGGTTTCTTCAGTTATGACATATGTTTCGAGTAAAGGAATTTATCGTTGGGGGTCATCTTGAGTCCTCCTTCCTTTATCTCTTCATTTTCTTTCCTTCTTTCTTTCTTATGAAATGTCATACGTGGGTACCTAAAAAGACCAAGTTGTCAAGACCCATTCTTTGTGTTATTTTTTCTTTATTTTCCTCCCTATGTTTCACTTATGGGGGGTGTTAGAGTTCCAATAAATATTGAAACTTGTAAGCTTACATAGCAATCTTATCAGTTGCGTTGTCAGTGTTACTCATCAGTCTTATCTTCTAGCTATCATTAGAAGCCCCTATTGTTCCTATAAATTAGTCTCATGTATAACTCATTTTCTCAAGCAATGAAGTGTGCTTTCTCTTCTTTATTCAACTTGTGATCTCTTGGTAGAAGCATTGTTTAGCTTTGCACTCTGATGCTTGGGTATTTTAATACTCTTTCACCGAATTATAACATATTTAACTCATATTTAAGATTTATTATTAACCTTTAATATCTAATCATTTAAGTACATCAAAACAGGTATATATGTCATATAAAATTTAAAGATATTCCTTATATAAAGGAATATTTTTATTAACGTATTTAAGATTTATGTATTAAAAATAAGTTGGATTGATATAATAAGAATATGGGTAGTGTGATGAATATTTTGAAATTTAGATTTAATGTGAGTATATGGTGGAAAATTTGAGAAAAAGTGTTTTTCATTTTCAACCATCTTGAGTAGTGAAAATGTGAAAAAATATGTCATCCCATGGTGTTTTAGGGATTGGAAAATGTTCAATTTCATTTTAAAGTTCATAAAAAATTATTCTCATTTTAAAATTATTTTTCTTCTTTACGTTAGTCAATATAAAGAAATATATATCCTTTTTTAATATTTAAATTTATAAATAAAATAAATTATTATGGTAATAATAATTTTGTTTTAATGAAAATTAGGGTTTATTAGGATAGCTAAGAATATTTGTTATCTTCTAATCACATTCAAGACCCACCTATAACATATTGAACTCATATTCAATATTTATTATAAAACTTTATCAACTCAATATCTAATCATTTAAGTATCAAAAAAGTTATATTTGTCATATAAAATTTAAAGATATTCCTTGTATAAAGAAATATTTTTCTTTCAATATGTAAGATTTATAAGTTGGATTGATATAATATGCTACACATTCTAATTCGTCCCTTTTTTTTATAAAATGGCAATGTTTTTATTTAAGTTTTATTTTTCAATGTATAAAAATAAATTAGTATTCTTAGAAGGTTTTAAGACCTTCACATTATATAAATTTAATGAGACAAATTGACAATTTTATTGATGATAATAATTAACATTGATTAAGATCATAATGGTTTATCATATTTTAAGAATGTAAGAGATTATTCAAAAAAATAGTATTTTATGTATATGCTCAAAAGCATTAAGAGAAGTGTTCAAAATTTATAATTTTGTTCAATTAAAAGGCTAAGTAGGTGGCTAGTGTCATGAATATTTTGAAATTTAGATTCAATATGAGTATATGGTAGACAATTTAAGAAAAAATGTTTTTCAATTTCAACCCTCTTAGTGGTGAAAATGTGAAAAACTCTTTCATCCATGGTGTTTTAGGGATTGGAAAATGTCCAATTTCACTTTAAAGCTCATGAGAATTTGTTCTTATTTTAAGATTACTTTTCTTCTTAGTCAATGCAGAGCTATTTCATCTTACTTTCATTTTTCCCTTTAACTCTTTATCATCCCATATTTTAATGTAATTCCCTGATAAGCGTATATATGTGAACTTTTGGTGTAAGGAGGTTTGATGTAATACGCGGATAGGCGTATATATGTGAACTTTATATGGGAGGAATCATCCCATATTTTAATGTAATTCTCCGATAGGCATATATATGTGAACTTTATGTGGAAGGAGGTTTGATGTAATTCGCGGATAGGTGTGTATATGTGAACTTTAGGTGGAAGGAGATTTGTTGACTTTTGTTTATTATTTTTAGTTGGAAGGAGGTTTTTTGACTTTTGTTTATTATTTTAGGCGTATATATGTGAACTTTAGGTTGAAGGAGGTTTACTGATTTTTGTTTATTATTTTTAGGTGGAAAGAGATTTGTTGACTTTTGTTTATTATTTTTTAATGGAAAGAGGTTTATTAACTTTTTTTTTATTAATAATGGAAGTATGGGATTTAATGAGTGAATATGCCAATATATTATTCGTTTGCACACTAAATCTAGATTGGTTTGACTTGGTTTGGTCGATGTCATTCTTAGCTAGCATAGTGATGATCAGGGATTTTTGACCCCTTAGATCACTCTTTGTTCAAGTGGAAAAAGTTTTGAAGTGAGTGGACCTTTCTTAAATTATTTTACATATATATTTGGTTAGGTGTAGAGACACATAAAATAAAGTGGGGGTTTACTGCAAAGGAGAAATAATCTATGGCTCGGGCGAACGAGAGAGGGAAGCAATGCCATTTGTAATTATTTTAAATTAATTTAAAGTTATATCCAAAAAACACATGTCATAAGTTGACTTTCAAAGTGTTGGGCGGTGTGTTACAGTTATGGAGTAAAATGTGATGTAATCTAGTAAAATTATGTTCATGAGAAATCTTTCGAAGGGTTGGATGGTATGTTAAAATTATGGAGTTAAAAATTATACAGTAAAATGTGATGTTATGCAGTAAAATTTTGTTCATGATAAAACTACTTCTTGACTAATTTGAGATAGCTTAACTACTTCACTAATTTCAAATATCTACTTACCCTTTATAGTGACACATAAAAAACATAGGGACAACATAACATACAACGCCGACAGAATTGTTAATAAATAAATAATTAAAAATAATTAGTAGTCGTGGATACTAAAACAAGTAGCATGGTGATGTATGGTAAAATGGTTCACACTATCATGGTGTAACACCCATTGATGCACCATTTACTTATTACCAAGTTTTACTTATTATTGTCAATTTTATTTATGTTTTAACCTGGATTGTTAAAAGAATTAGGTTGAAAAGCTAGAAAATATTTTGTTAATTGTTAATTAAAAGAATTTGATCAGTTTGTAAAAGAATTGAAGAATCAGTTAAATAACTCCTGAAACAATTACAAGCAGTTTCCCATCTTTTTCTTCAAAAGGAAAATGACAGAACCTTGAGGGGGTTGGGAAAAAGGAGGAAGGGACTATGCTGTGGTTAGTTTTCCTGGATTTGGATGAGTTAGCCAGTAGGAAAGAATTGTGATAACAGCCCAGGGTACGAGACTTGAGGCTAGACATAGTCCTAATTCCCAAGGTACCAGACTGTTTTATTCACTGTTAGGAGTTGGAGGAGCTCGGAGGGGGATTCTGGATGTAATTTCCAGATCCATGATTGGGTGATGAGACCTTCCAAAATAGATGAAACACATACATGCTCACAATCAAGCAAGAAAACAGATAAGTAGTTCTTCTGTGTTTGATAATCACCAATAAGAAAAGATTATCTGTCTTCATTTTACACAATGAACAAGTTAACATGTTAATTAAATATTAATGAGATTATGTCACTTGATATTAGTATGCATACTGTCTTCTGTTACATTTTCGGTACTTTCAAATGTTTGCAGACAATCATTGCATAAAAGGAGTGACAATAGTATTTTACCTTCACCCACGATAGTAGAATACCTAAGCTATTTTAAGCACCAAATAAATGAATGAATTACAGTTGAATAGTAAAGATCCCTTTTATTTTCTGAATATAAATTGTCCTACTAGAGTTTAGGATATCACTAAATAATTGAACCAGAGTACGCAATATGTCGATCTATGGAAATCCATAAGTACTTCTCTATCTAACCATATCAGGAAAGCATACAAGAAGGACAAAAAACTTGAAATTCCATTCAAACATTAAACAAAAGATAACATGCGAGGGTTTGTATGGCTCTCAGTCGAGTTCTAGGAGAACCCCCATGAGCCAATTACTCAAGTTAAGCTTTATCTTAAACATACAAAGATTTCCAATCTTAAACCATAGCGTGGAAAAACAGAGATAGTAATAAATTAGACATAAAAGTCAAACATTGAACAACCATGAGTTGAATGCAGGGTTACAGACAGCCAATCAAAGATCGAGGGATCAAACCCTGACCACGAACCTTCATGAATATGATGAAGAGAGAATGTAAAATGGGATTACCACCGTAATATATTTATAAACCACTGAATAAGATTATGTATATGAAAAACCTCCACAAAACACTTATTAACGGTTCAGGAAAACTAACATCGAGCCTATGATAGAATTCCACAAATGCCCATTTTTTCTACGGTAATTACAGTTGCAGTGAAATGATTGTCATAGCCTTATAGCCGGTGAAAAACTTAATATTTTGATACAACCAAAAATAATATAGTCCCTCAATTAATGGAGGTCTATCGCTGAAAAACAAATCGCCAGGACAGCCCTAAGAGGTGACCAACCTAAAATTGAAGACAATGATTTTTGTGAGAGAGCAACGTCTTTTCCAAAACCTCCTTCCAGATATAAAAATTCATACCATAGCCAGAATGTACATATAGGTAGAGAATACCATGGAGTAAGCACTGAAATCGAATCAGAAGTAAGATTTCTAGCAGAGAAACACTTGAGTAGGGAAATAATTTACCTAAGAGGAGGTTTTCCAAGCGATGGGAGGCGAGGTATACCTGTCAGAGCACAATGCTATCATTAGGGGATGCTCAAGGGTAAAAAACTCTAGAATTCACCCTTAAATCAGTGCCATTACCTCTGGTTGCAATATGAACCCAACACATCCCTCCGGGACAAAGAGTCTAGCCATCGACGGTTCTACCTGTTGCATGAGTTCAAATATGGAGAAACATAAATGTATAA
The DNA here is from genome assembly GCA_000404065.3 of Pinus taeda. Taxonomy (NCBI): domain Eukaryota; kingdom Viridiplantae; phylum Streptophyta; class Pinopsida; order Pinales; family Pinaceae; genus Pinus; species Pinus taeda. The sequence goes on from APFE030156334.1 coordinate 30,072, forward strand.
CAAATATTGATGAATTCATAATGCCATATGAGCTAGGAAACTTATATTGCCCTCTGGGAGATACCTTGAAGCCTGTGGAGATGGTCATGGCAGAGAAATTGTTCCATACAGCCGCCCGGTCACCCTCTATCACAGAGTCGAGTCGGAAACCCTGTCGCATGTCTGAATGACCCAAACCTTGCCTAGCTTGTGCATTATTCCACCTGATATTCCCTAAACCATGGAGGCCATGGATCTCATCCAATCTGATGGTGTAGGCCAAGCCATGTGCCAGAGTCGAGACTTTTCTAGGTAGTCTCTTCATCCATTAATGCAGAACTGTAGTGTCAAGGGAAGGACCTCAAGGTTCTCACCATTTTAATGGGGAAGCACTGCCAAGTGCATGCCAACGAGGATGGATTTTAATGGTGAAGGAATGGTTGTACACCTGGGTTAGCTCTTAAACCACCGTCTGACCATAGTTCCTCGGTGAATTTGACAAGTGTAATGATAATAAATCTTTTTTTATTTAGTTCATGTAATAGCATGTTACAAATGATATCAGAGCCCAGGCTCACACATTAAGACTTCTAGGTAGATAAATACACATTTAATTAAGTTATAGTATACATATATCTATGTAACACACAACTGAGTATGGGTGAATGTGAACACAATGAAATAGAGGTCAACACCAAAGAGTAGAAATGTAGAGGAACCCCATATTATCAAACCAGCCAGAAGTGCCTTATGTAGAGGCCAACCCAGATGTATGGATACATCTAGGAGAAGAATCTTGGCAAGCCAACGATGCCCTACTTGAAACAATGCAACAACTATGTGAAAAAATGATGAACTTGAGGATAGACAATGAATGATTGAGGCAGGAATAGGAAAAGATCCTTAAAAGCCTTTCTAACTGATAAAATCAATGAGGACCAGACCCCAGTATGGAGGATAGGGAGAAGATCACAGCAACACATCATGGCAAAGATAATGCAGAGTCAGCTGAGGGACATAAGGAGGATGAAGAGGGGCATTCAGATAATGTTTCCAACCAAAGAAAGACAAAAAGACAGAAAAATGAATTATAAGGTGAATTGAAAAAAATAAAACCAACACTTTTTGAAGGAGAATCTGAAGAGGCAGCTGAAGCATGGCTAATCGACATGGGAAAATATTTTCAAATTTATGAATATACTGACAAACTTAAAGCACAGCTAGAAGTTTACCAATTAAGGGGAAAGGCCACCCTCTGGTGGGAAAAGATCAAAACTATGAGAAAAAATGACGAAGAACAAGTGACGTGGCAAGAATTCCAGAAACATTTTAAGGACAAATATTTAACTAAACATTACTATGATGAAAAAGCAAAGGAGTTCCATGAGTTAAGGTTGGGAACCTTGACCATGGGAAAATATGTGAAACAATTTACTTCCCTATTATGATATGTCCCGTACATGCAGGAGGAAAAAGCCAAAATTCGGTGGTTTATTAGTAGTCTACCCAAATTTATGAAGGAGAAGGTAGAATTTGATTATCCTAGAACAATGGATCATGCGGTGTGAAAATCCCGTATCTATTATTAGCAAATGAAACAGAAAATTGAGGTGCCCAAAGGAGCCATAGGCAGGAGAATGAGGAATTTAGCCCCAAACAGGCAACTGAAAGTCATAAATGGAAGGAATAATCCGCAAAGAACTTTCTGTAAATTTACAAGGAACCCATCCAAAGTTCCAGTTACACTGAAAATAGACAAACATAGGGAGTTAGAAAACCTTCTACTGAATAACTGCCAAAAAAATCTCTGCAATGTTGGGGATGTGGGGAATCCCATTCCTACAAGAATTGCCTGCACAAAGCTCAAACGGAACAACTTTCAAATATGCAAGAAGCCTCCAAAGTTGAAGACATAGCAAGGAGTATGCCCAAAATTAATGCTACTTTGGACGATCATCAAGCAGAATACCAACCCACCATGATTGAGTGCAAAGGTATGATTGTTGATCAACCTGTTTCTATTTTATTTGATCCAGGTGATAACCTAAGCTACATTAGTCCTAAAGTGGTAGATAAATGTTGGCTGCAAAGCAGTAAATCTAAGAAATTTTGGCCAGTTCAGCTAGCCACCGGAACAAAGAGAAGGGTATCTGCGAAAACAAAAAATTGTCCTATAACAGTTTCAGGACAACCCATCCATGTTGATCCAAATATACTCCCCTTAGGTTCTTATGATGTATTAATTGGGATGGACTAGTTGGAAGGGTGTTGGTCCCTAGTCTAAAGAGAAATCTGTAAGTTGCCTCACAGAGTCGAGGCAGAGAAAGGAAATTCAAGGGATCAAGAAAAATAGTAAATTACGTCCTATTATTGCTAACCAGCCATGAAGTTGCATTAGAAAGGGCTACCAGATTTATGCTATCCAAGTAGGATACACCAATGACTGAAATAAGATGACTTCATTGGAGAATATTCCTGTAATTTAGGATTTCATGGATGTGTTCCCTGAATCCATCCCTAGATTGCTGCCTAGGTGTGATGTTGATTTTACCATTGAATTAATACCTAGAGTAGCTCCTGTTTTGAAATATCCTTACCGCATGAGCATCCCTGAGTTAACAGAACTCAAAATATAGCTTTAGGAACTTTTGGATAAAGGGTACATTCGCCCTAGTGTATCTCCTTGGGGAGCCCCTGTGCTGTTTGTGTAAAAGAAGGACGGAACCTTAAGACTATGCATTGATTATCGTCAGCTAAATAAACTCACCATAAAAAATAAGTACCCTTTACCCCGTATTGATGATTTGTTTGATCAAGTGTAGGGAGCTAACGTATTCTAAAAAATTGACTTAAAGTCTGATTACCACCAGATCAGAATAAAGGATGAAGACATTTGCAAAACCGCATTCCGAACTCATTACGGCAATTACAAGTTCTTGGTACTGCCTTTCGACCTTACCAATGCTCCAGCCACTTTCATGATCCTGATGCACAACATTTTTCAGCCATTTCTAGATAATATTGTACTGATTTTTATTGACAACATACTAATTTATTAAAAAAATTAGGTGGAGCATGAGAAGCACTTGAGAATAGTATTGCAGATTTTGCGAGACAATCAGTTGTATGCAAAGTATAGCAAGTGCGATTTTTACAAAAGTTAAATTCAATACCTAAGTCATGTTATATCAACTGAGGGAATAACAGTGGATCCAAAAAAGATCAAAACTATTATGGAATGGGCCAATTCATTAAAGGCTTTTCAAAAATAGTTTTTCTTATGACCTCACTACAGAAAAAGGGGCGTGCCTTCCATTGGACAGTGGAATGTTAGCAAAGTCTTGAGCAATTAAAGCAATTACTTACTACTACATCGGTGCTAAAGGTAGCAGATCTGGAAAAATCATTTGTGGTATGCACAGATGCAAGTAAGGAGGGTGTCAGTGGTGTATTAACACAAGAACGGAAGGTCATAGCCTATGAATCATGCAAACTAAAGGATTATGAGCAGAGATACTCTGCATATGATCTAGAGTTAACCACAGTAGTACACGCACTCAAAATGTGGCAACATTACCTCTTAGGAAAGACATTTCTCTTAGGGGTACCTCTCATGCGTATCATATATTGAACATTTATGCACCATATACCAACCGTAGAACATTTTGAGATGTGGTTGAGGCCTCTAAAATTCTAGACATTTGTTCGTCGATCATAGCTGCAGATATGAAATTTACAATGGATGTGAGTGAGTGTTGGGGTCATAGGGCTAAGGTGGCTCCTTTGGCAAAGAATTTCAAAGAAATTTTTATCGAAAGGCACTCATAGAGGTCACTCCAGTTTGGTTGTGCCCAACATGGAGGAAAGGATGAGCTTGAGAAGAGGGTATTGTGAAAAGAATCGAAAGATTCTTTGTGGACACAATGTTGTGTCATAGGTTAAATCATATTCAATCCTGGACCTTTTTCTCTTATATATCCAATCACGATGCCATAATGCTTGAGTGAAATGAGGAGATGATGATCATAAATTGCCTTTGAAGGAGTGCCTTAACAGTGCACTCATTCACTGTCAATCCAAAGCCCCGTGGGCATAATTAGCTTTGTTATTATAAACAAAGGTTAATAATTTTTTTTAATTATTTAAATTAATATTAATTTTTTAATCCTAAAAAATATAAATATTAAAGTATTGAAAAGTATTGGTTTTCATTCATATATGTAAAATAAATTACATGCTAATTGTAAAATTAAATGGTAAAAATGCTTCCAAATTAAAGCACTAAAAATATAATACGGAAAAATTATTAATTTTTTAGAGTTTGACTAACAACTTGAAAATAAGATTATCATAGCTTTAAATTCTAATCCTACAAGACTAGATATATCTTTCCACCCTTTCTTACAACAAATTTGGTGGTTTAAAAAAAATTACAAGCCTTTAAATTTGCCCTATTCAAACACCATGAAAGGGCTTCACTATAGCGCCTCTCTTCTTTAAATATAAGAAAAAGGAATGGTAAACCCTGGCTTACAACATGAGGACGACCATGGTTTAATTTTTGAATATTTATTTAAAAAAATATTATAGTATTATAAATATATTAAAATTAAAATTAAAAAAAAATAGAGAATTTAAATTATAAATTATCATTTTTATATTGAAAATAGAATCAATTAATATATAATTTATATTATAAAATATTTTTGATAATTAGAACATAATATAATTAAAAAATATTTTTCAGATTTTTGTGATTCATAATGATGTTTGAGATTTTTTTTGGATTAATCACATCAAATTATTTTATGGCCAATGTTTCAAACCTACCAAAGATATTCATCTTAAAGACTAAGGTGAAAAAACATATCAATCAATATAAATAAATAGCGACATGATATAAATAAATAGCGACATGATGCATCAAGTTCCAAATCAATTGTTATAAAAATAATATTATTTAATAAAAACTAACCTTAACCACCAGTTTTAATCCAGAAATTATAACTAATAAAGTCAATGGTAAGAGATATTAAGATAATTTATATTAACTATTTAATATTAAATTATTAACATCAACAACTAGTTAATAAAAAGACGAAAATAAATCAATAAGAGTAAATAGAAATAGAAATAAAATAAATAAAAATAGAATTTAAAAATAAACAATAAATAAAATTTATAAAGAAAAAACACGAACCCAATACTTGTTTTAATTACAAATTATCATCCTTACTAAAATTATTGAGATATTTCTCAATTTCAATAGCCCCTCTCAATAATAGAAATGATCAATCTTCATAATTTTTAAATTATTTAAATTAATATCAATTTTTTTAACCATAATAAACAAAAATATTTATTTGTTTGTTATTTATTTTAATTGTAACATAGAACTCATTATTATATTTTCACTCTGAAATATCTTAACAAAAGACCACTCCAACTATTAATAGAACTCATTATTATATTTGCACTCTGAAATATCTTAACAAAAGACCGCTCCAACTATTAATAGTATGTAATTAAATGTTTATTGGTGCATTACATAATGCTTTGATAATATATATATGGAATATATAAATAGTTTAAAGGTTTATTGCGAGAAGAATTTAAAATTCGTTTTATGAATTTTACTCTCTTATTTAAATAAAAGAAAACGAATGATCAACCCTGGCTTATAACATGAGGACAATGATGGCTTAATTTTTTGAATCATTATTTTAAAATATTATAGTATTATAAATATATTAAAATTAAAATTTAATAAAAATATAAAAACCAAATTATTAAATATCATATTAATATTTGAAAATAGAATCAATTATTATATCATTTATATTATAAAAATACTTTTGATAATTAGAAATATTTGAGATAGTGATAATTATTTAGTGTAATATTGAAGTGTATAATGTAACATCCAAGATCTGCATTAATAAAAAAATAATAATAATATAATTTACATTAATAAATATATATCAGACAATATATTGAAACATTAGTTCATAAAAAAATCATTGTTTAAACAAAATAGAAAATTATATAGATTTATAATAAAATTAAAGATATAATTAAGAGGCCTTAATAAATAATAATTAGAATAAAAATATGTATAAATAAATTAGGTTTAATAAAAAGTAATTATTCACATTGCACTAGTCGGCTCCTCATCTTCGCAGCACAACATGCTCTTCATCTTCGCAGCACAACATATCATATATATAGCCTTATTTCTCTTCTTTGTAGATTCCTGAGGATGAGTTTGTTCTAGACTTGAAACATAGACATAAAAATGCACACTGTGGTTTGTTATTTATTTCAATTGTGACTTGGAGCTCATTATTATATTTTTACTATGAAATATATTTACAAAAGACCTCTCCAACTATTGTATACTACTTAATTGAATTTGTATGAGTTCATTACATAATGGTTTGATAACATATATGTATGGAATATATGAATAGTTTAGAGATATATGAATAGTTTAGAGTTTCGAATTTTAAAATTCTATCGTTTTTCAATTTGAAGTTTTATGAATTTTAAAGTTGAGTGCCTAATTTTGTTAAAATTTTAAACATTAAATTTTAGTGGTTACTCGATGAATCTGAAATTTTTACTAGAATGTGTTTTTTTTAATTAAGAAGTTTTAAGTTGTACAATTTAATTTATTTAGTGTAATATTGAAGCATATAGAAACCAAGTAATGATGAAAATGAATTGCTTTCCTAATCAATTTTGACATTGTGGCTATTGTGATTGATACGTTTTTTTTCTTTCTTTGCAGTATAAAAGGGAAGTTTTCCTTTGTTTCTAGCAAAAGTTTTCGGTTTTTGGTATAGATCCTACTATTTGGAAATTTCTCCCCTTTGAGATTATTGAGCTTTTGTTTCATTGGCTTCCTTTGTTAGTCTTCATGAAATTTAAGCTGGTTTGTAGACAATGTTGTATTGTTTTGGAAAACCCACTTTTTCTCGTGAGTTGCAATTGATGTCATGACGAAGAGTCTGGATTTATTTCTTTCCTCGCTTGTTTTGCAAATGATTGATATATAGCATTATACCTTAAAGCAAATTGTTGGTTGTCTTCCATGGTCTTTCCTTTTCTTCATTCTCCATATAGAATTGAATGTCGAGTGGGATGAATGACTCTATTCAACACACCTCCAAATTATTTCATTGTTAACCCTTAAGAAGATGTTTAGAAATGTTGGAGCGCCTAGTGTTGGGAAGCGAGGATTCTTCTCTTTATTGCAAAAATGAAGTCAACAAAAATATAAGTGGGTGTTTTTGAAACATGTTTCTAAAAACATGGATTCACATTTTCTCATTTACAGTAGTGTTGACAACATTTGGAAGAGGACAGAGCTTCCATACGATGGTGTAATGCCACCAAAGGAGGCTATCTTCTATAAAGAAAATTCTTATTGGGTATATCTAGACAGAGATTATGAAGATTGCCCTACTTATGGTTACACTATCTACTGGTTTGAATTGAATAAAACAATTGGGGTTATTTGTTTGTTCGTATTATTGACATACAATGTATGTCATTAGGGTTATATAGGAATCAACTTGTTTGTGTTGTTCATAATGGTTCCATGTCCATTTGGTTACTTGAAGCGATAGAGAATTTTCAATTTGGTCGACTCTCGAAAGGGAAAAGTATAGAATATTTTGAAGATGATTGCGGGTACATATGGTCGTTGCTTGAATATGTCTCTGTGTATATAAATAGTAAATGTGCAAGTTATATACCTTTGTAGATAGTTGAAGGAAAAACCCTTATGTTGGATTGGTCTAAAGTGCAGTTAAATTTATATAATTAAATGATTGGATTGTGCAAAACAAAAATTGTTGATGGATTGTATGTGATTGAAGCCTCATGTTTCTATCTACAAATGGTTGAAGATTTTGATGATGTGATTGAAAATGGAAATGTTTTTCGCTTATTCAAAATGCAGAATCTATTGTTGACATACCTCAACTACCTGTGGATGTATTGAATTAGCCTTTGAGGCTTGGAGGTTATTATTGTTTTTTGATATTGCTAAAGACCCTATGTATGTTTAATGTTTTTGAAGACCATTGTAGTTCAGTTTTTGAAGTTATACTGAGGAAATAGCTATGCTAAATTTGGAATGTGGTTCGTAGCCTCATGCTTCTGTCTAGAAATGGTTAAACATTTTGATGATGTCATTCAAAATGGAAATGTTTTTTTCGCTTATTCCGAATGCAAATTCTATTGTTGACATAGCTCCAATACTTGTGGATGTATTGAATTCGCCTTTAAGCTTGAACATGTTTGTTTTTCGAGAATGTTGTAGACCCTTTGTATGTTTAATGTTTTTAATGTTTTTAAGGTCATTGTAATTCACATTTTCAATTTACACTGAGGACATATGTATGCTAAATTTGGAACGTGGTTCGTATTTATTTATGTTTTTCAATTTGTAAAAAACGAAAGGTTTTCCTACTTATTGGGAAGAAAGGTTTTATTGGTATGAATCCATAATTGGAGGAAGTTGTTATTGTATCAATTATGTGTAAGGTGATCAATTTTCCATGTGTTACAAGTTTGTTGTGGGAAAAATAATTTTCCAAATATTTATTCTGTATGCTTTTGTTAGTTTTTAGTTTTTTGAATATTGAAGAGTACATATTAGGCTCCAAGGGAATTACAAAATGAATTTTCGACGGACTTTAACTTTATCATAGAAATGTTAACTGAATTGAGAATCGAGACTGGTGCGAAAAGACCTCGCTCTATTGCTACATGATAATGATCAATGAATACCAACGGAAGTGGTATCAGCAAAATAAGGTAGTCATTAAAGCACGGAGAAGAGATGTGTATCAATTAAAAAGAATTAGATTTGTTAAACCATGAAGGAGGAGCTGTAAATCGTAAGTATGAAAAGATGACTAGTTTTCTATAGTGAACATTTTGTTTTGATGGTTGTTTTGGAAAGAAGTTATATTTTTTTAAGCTTTATTAACTTTCATCTTCTTTGGGAACATTGTGTTTGGAAAGAGAGTTTTCATATGAACGACGATGGTGTTTTGTCTGAAAACAATGAAAGAAATTCAGTGTTGGGTGTTGAAAACAACTGTAGGAATGAAGAATTTCTTGAAATGGTTGAAAATTTGGGAGACTGTGTTAGTGAACAAGGTCAATCCTTTCCTAGTAGCAACTATATTGTTAACATAGTTACCCCTGCCAAATCTGTATGTAATATGTTTGTTGCAAAAATGTAGGTAGTTGAAGTTTTCTTCTTTTCCATTATTTTTTCTTTCTTGATGTGAATTTTTTACTATTCTATTTTTTTCGCTTATTGCTTTTTCATAATGGTGTCGAAATGATTACAAACTAGAAAATAGTTTCAAGTGTTATTCTTACTGCTAGTTGCACCACTCCTAGGGTGGATCCTACATTGTATTACCAACTTGTTGGCAGTATACCTTATGTGACACACACTCAACCTGACATCGCCTCTGCAATTGGGTTGGTCCCTGTAGTGTCCTGTCTAGGGTGCTAGACTAGGCTATATTTATTATCGACCAGGATGCGTAGACTTAGAGGCATGCGTCTAAAGTATATAGACATAAAGGATTATTAGCTAAGTGGTTATGATGGTAGGTCACAGGACTTCTTTACGGAAGATTGAGGTATGTTACCTATCACCCAAACACTTAGGTCACTCAGTTAATCTACCTAATTACAACACTGTCATTCAATTCATTTACCAAATTAAAACGTTGTGTATCACTGCAAACCAAGATTTTAATCCCCTTACAGAGACACCATGCATAAAACCCCTGTTCAGCAAATACTCAGCATTCATTAACATTCATGCAAGATAAAAATATACAGAAATCGTAAGCATAAGAGTTCATGACATTGCTTTAAAAGACAACAAGGGATCGAATCCCTTACAGGATACGATTCACGATCTCAGTGATGATTTGTTCAAGCACGATCATAAACATAAACCATACGCATTCTATCGAAATCAACAATCAATTCTAATCACTGCGCATATCATTTAATACCCTAAGTTGCAATTGAAAAGAAAATAACAGTATACCAAGTTAACGCAGGGCCCGTCCGCGTTCCAGAGGTATACTGGACTGTTATCAAACAATTATCAAATCAACGCAAGAAGATCATGATTGTAATTAAGTCTCCGATATTAAATTCAAACTCTGTTTTTCAAACGAAACAACAACGATCCACTACTAACTCAGAACTATGTTTACATACGGTCTTACAACCCTTACATTTCGAAAACGAATGTACATTCATGATGTGGCTGTTGCCTCTTTTACCATGTCGTGATTTTTTAAAATGTTTCTATCCTAAACTGATTTCAAAAAGGAACAAAAATAAATCAATTTAGAATGCTTGTTGTTGTTGCCTTTGTCGCCAACATGCTATAGTTTGACCTTCGTTGACCGTGCATGTAGGAGGTCGATTCTGCTGTGGGATAGGTATTCGTCCATGCTTGGACATTATGCTTTTCATCCCTACCCTTCGCTCTAGCCTAGCTGTCATGCCACATGTCAAACAATGAACCAATTACAGGATGTTGGAAATTCCTATAGCCATTTTGCCAAAAATTCCTAATTCGTTAACATAAAACTCCTAAATCAATTTTAATGCATTTTAATAACTATAGGACTATTAAATAATCAATTTTCAAGGGATATGAGAGATATATGATGGAAAGAGGTAGGCAAATGATATGTTTTAGGAGGAAAAAGGAGGTCATGGAATGGTACCAACATCTCTCCCCAACTTAATGAATTAGCATGTCCTCATGCTAACCCCGAAGTGCTTCCCTTGAACTCTGTCCCTGCTTGTACCTCTGCTGCCTTTAGTAATGTGTCCACATTCTTTTTCACCTGGGCATCTTTCTAACCATGAAGCTCCTGCTTTAATCTTTTGTATTTTTCTTTGAGGGTCTTCTTCTGATTGTACCACTTAGTGGCCCAATTACAAATATCTGTTTGCTCAGCCTCTAGTTCATTGATTCGCTCCCTTAACTTTTCATTCTTCTTTCGAGTCTCTTTACTCTGCGCTCGGAGCATTTCATTTTCTTTCTTGATAACATTTTCCATCATATTAGCCTCCATGATTTCTTCCTTTAATTTCTCGATTTGTTTCTCCAATTTCTTTTGTTTCTTAATGGGAGGTGGTGAACCTTTTTCTTGCTTGTTATTGCTTTCAACCTCTATATCAGCTCCTGGTCCTGGTAGTGAGTGGCTTTCAACCTCTATATCAGCTCCTGGTCCTGGTGGTGAGTGGTCACTACTCTGAATATCCATTGGTATAGGTGCATTGGATTCAAGCTGGTCTTCTTGTAACTGGGCTTTTGGTGCTCTCCTTGTTCTTCTTGAATAAGTGGTGAAAATTTTATCTTGCTCTGCCTTCTTAGTATCTTCTTTTCTCATTTGCCTAGTATTTATGCTGCTCACAGGTGGAGGCACCTTGCTTGCTTTGGATGCTGGGATCTCTTCATCGATGTCCTTCATGAATCATGAGTTCTCCTGCGATTCTTCTTTGTCTTCCTCATCTTTAATTTGGTTAGCAGCTAAGAACTCCTTCCACATTTTCCCTCTTCTCTGCAATTCATGCTCAATAAGAATTTTAATTAAGCCAAAGTGATATAGGCTCTTGTTTTCATTTCCCTTCTGCTTTTGGATGGTCTTCGACATCTTAGTTAGGCTTTGTAATAGAAAATATGGTAGACTAATAACACACTGCCTTTTCAAATGTAGCAGTAATTTGATATGGTATAGATAGACAATACTGTAACAGCCTTCGCAGGTTACGAATTTTTGGAGGATATAGACCATCTCATCCCAGGGATGCACCAACCAACTCCTTGGGACGCCTTTCTTCCAGTTAACTAATGAGACTCTGGATCTAGACATAAATTGAGTCCAGGTCTTCTCTTTAAATTGCTTTTTCTTAAAATACTTCTCCCCTTCTGGGTTGATCCCTATTGACTGGGCGATAGTGTCTTCTGAAACCCTGAATGAGAAGTTACCTATCAGGGCTTTCTCTCCATTGAATGTGAAAGCGAATTGTTTGGTAACCTCTTCATTACTTCCATGAAATTTCTCTAAAAAGGGCAACCACTGTATCTCTCTGAGAATTGAAATGCAATCTTTATGGTATTGAGAACTGTCGAACACGCTCGGCTCAACCCTATTGGTCATTTTGGCAGAGGGTCGTGCTCTAACTCTTCTCTATTTATGTTTTGCAATTTTAACAAAGAAATTTCAATTTGTTACCTGGTGGCGTCGCTCCCTTAATATCCAATATGATGCTCGGTCGACTGTCTTGTGACTTTGGTGGGAGTCGAAACCGAATGGTTATATTTCCCTCTTGTGGCGCTCACAGCTTTCAATCCTTACTGTGGAAGTCACGGGAGTTAAATGCCAACGTGAACAATCTGAAAATGATGGTGAAATAACCAACTACCTTTACTTCATAGCGTATTCATCTTTGGAAACAGGGGAATGGATGTACCGCTTGTATAAATGCCATCATAGGAGCGCTGGAAGCGTATATGCAATACTGGGGTATGATTTCAGGGAGTCCTCTGAATCATTTAGCTGCATCGGGTGGTGGAATCATAATTCGGTCGCATGAAATACAATGAATAGGCCCGCTTTAACATCTGTTTCTTTCCCTTTATTTTTTAAAAACACAATCAACCACGTGTCCTGTTTCTATTGGTACTCAGCCAAATGGAAGATGTTGGTATGGTTGTAGGATGTGTTTGGCATAACAGGGTTGATATGAAAAGGGTAATGGATTTTAGAGGTATGAAATAGGTTGAAGTATGAAAGAATCAGAGAGATAAGGGATGATGGAAAATGTAGTGCCCTTGAAATCGATCATAACAGTCACAGTCATTAAATTTAACATTAAAAATTAATCTAAGAAATTAAATGTTGAGAATAAGGAACATATTACACTTTTGTTGGTTGTTGTTGCATTGACATGCTGAGTAGGACTAGTCTCTTTTGACTATTCTTTGTTGTTCATAACAGGTCCCCTGAGATAGATTTGAATGTAACAGGTCCCTCTGAAATATTGAAGATGTTCATGCAGCTCCTTATATTATACAGGTTCTTTGAGCTTGGGTATTTGATGGAGTCTTGGTGCCCAGCAACCTGTGAATCCTTGTAGAAACTTGCTGAAGCTTTGTTGAAGTAACCCTGAAATAACAGTCTCTTAAGAGGTCCCTTTTATGTGTCTAAACAGATCCCATTACTGCTGGTGTTGATAGCATGGTCTTCTAGACAAAACAGGTCCCCCTGCATAATGTTTATAACCAGGTCCCTCTGAGATAAAACAATGACAAAACAACTTATTTATTGAAATCTGGAATGCTGGAACAAACTTCTTTGGAAATTTACAGTGAGGAGATGAGATAAGAAATCTTTAAGAATTTACAATGGAGAGATAAAAGAACAAAATGTTGATGCTTCTCTCCCCCACAAAAGTTTTGAATTGTCCTCAAGTCATTATTCAGTTGAGAAATCAAATAGTGAACAAAAGAAAGAGAATTCTTACCTGCCAACGAATTGGTTTTCAAGTAAGAATTCGGGGTTAGAGTGTGCCAAAGGCTGGTATTCACATCTAACCCATTATTATATATTTTATATATATATGGATGATGATGATGATGATGAGTTTAAGTCCGCTGAGACCAAAGATCCTATCATGAAACCTAAGAGACAAATATTTATTTGATTTAAGATTTAATTCCTAATGCTTGCTCAAAAAAGCCCTTGAGAGAAAGCCTCCCAAGTTCAACTATAATTTGGCATTGGTAAAAGGCTAGGAAGGTCAGTATGGTAACAAAGGTTGTGAAAATTGAGATCTATGTGGGTTGGTATGCAGGGCACTCTAAGAGGAAGTGGTTTTCATCCTCGATGCTCCTATTCTCACAAATATGACAGATCCTTTCTATCCATGGCTTTTTAGGAACTACCCAGCGGCCAGTTTCACTATGGAGCTCATGAGAATTCGTTCTAATCTTTGCTATATTAATTTTCTTTTTTGAGCTAGTTAGAATAGAGAGATACTTTTGATCTTCAAGGGTGGGGTTGATGACCTTCTTATAATAACTTAATTTTCTTTTAGATGCTAAATCTTTCTCACTCCATAATTTTTCTTTGAACTTAGAAGTAACAATATCTTTAATGTTATTTATGTTTTGCAAAGCATCGTTCTCATTGATCTCCCAATAGTTTAACCAGGCCCTTGTGTCCTTATGCCATCCTCGGTTAAGCCTTAGGTGATTTTGGCTGGAATTTAAAGCTAGCTTAGGAAGTCTATGATTGTCTATGTTATTGAGCTTTTGCTTGTACATTAGAAACCTGAGCATAGCTAGGCTCTCAATAGAAGAAAGACCCGCTTCTATAAGGAGAATGGGATATGGTGTATTACTTTTAATTTTCAGGTTATAAGTTATAAAATGCTTCTGGATTTGCTCGATCTTCCGCCATGAT